>MU839229.1:72039-102977 GCA_030685235.1 Copromyces sp. CBS 386.78
CCAAACAACACAAATTTAATAAATCATTGGGTGTTTTTTAAAAATTAAAACTGGTTTTTTTTTTTTTTTTTTTTTTTTTTTTTTTTTTTTTTTTTTTTTTTCTAAAGACCCGTTCGGTAAAATTTTTTAAACTAATATTTCTCGTTAAATAGAGGGCACACGGACCTTTAGCCGGGTATAAAGTAAGCGCCAAGAAATGGCGCTTATTTTAGTACCCTTTTTATTTTTAGGGTTAGGGTTATTAGTAAAGGAAAAAAAACTTGGTCGTTTTCGCAAGAAATAACCCTCGCAACTTCCCTTTATCAATTTTCTTTAAAGAATTTTCTAGGAAGGTGGGTCCAATTACGTCATATGTGTAAAAATCCTATAGTTGTAGATGTTGCAACGGTTATAGAACGGTTGTAACACGGTTGCAGCTTATTAAACCGTTGTACTACCGCTACAGATGTTTAAACCGTTGTACAACTACTATACAACTAGAAAAGCATCCCTATATACCCCCAGCTAAGTAGCGCTTATAAGACTGCTGTAGAGCTAACCTCCTAGATTAGCCTCTATAAAGGCCAATTAGGGATTATACCCTTAAACCTTTCCTCTTGCTCCTTCGTGCAATTACGTATATTCTTACCTATCTTGTGCCTTTGCACCGTGATAGTTCTCAACCAATATAATCTAAGTATTATATTAGGTTAGATAGTTAATAATAATATATAATTATATATAAATATAAAGGGCGCATTCGATAGAGTCAACTATAGGTAACTCTTGCACACGCTATAGGAAATGCAACTCCCGAGATGGATCCTCCAATGGGTTAATAACTTCGTTACCGGGAGAAAAGGTTCTCTTTTCTTCGACGACGAAACCTCCCAACCTTATAATATCGTAGTAGGCGTACCGCAAGGCTCCCCCCTCTCACCAATCCTTTTTATTCTCTTTATTACCCTATTATACCGCAAGCTAACAACTATCCAAAATACAATTACCGTCGGCTTCGCCGACGATACTAATATTATTACAATAGTTAAAATTATTAAGGAAAATTGTCGGACGTTCTAAACGGTATAAGATATTTATTTAAATTAGGTAATTAAGAGAGGGATAGAATTCGAAATAAATAAAATAAAATTTATATATTTTATATAGACGAAGGAATTAAAAATAGAAATTCTCTAAATTTGGCGAATTGTATTTAAATTAACGGAATTAATTAAATTCCTTAGGGTTTGGCTAAACTAGAAATTCAACTACCGAATATACATAAAGGTAGTAATAAAAAAAATAGTTACGTAGACGAATATATTAATACAATTAACGGCGAAAATTTAAAGTTCTTCTTTTATATAAGCGAAAGAAATTTATATTAAATATATTCAAAGTACAATCGTGTATAGAATATTAACTTTCTATTAATTAACCGAAATTTATAGTAAATTACGAAGGATAGTAATTAAATTAATTAAATACTAAATTAAATATCTGAAAATTATCGCTAGGGCGTATAAAGTTACGCCGGTAAGGAATTTAAAAACGGAAACCTTTTATCTACTATTCGACTTCTATTTCAATAAATAAATTGAAACCTTCAAAAAAAAATTCGTTCGTACGAATTAAATAAAGTTCGTCCGAAGGACTATAATTTAAATAATTAACTATATTTAAATAAAGAGAATAAAAAATCGGCTACCCGCCAATAAATTAGAAAGTAGTACTACTAAAATTAAGTAAGCTAAGGAATAGGAGCCGACGGAGAAATTTTTAATGATTATAGTAGGTCTACCCCCAATAATAGGAACACTACCGCCCCTATTATAAATATTAAAATTAATTACTATAGACAACGAAGGGTAATTAAAAGAGGCAATAATAAGAAAATAAATATTATATTATAATTATGAATTAATAATAATAATTATTAAATTAGGCCAGTAATACGAATTTACTATTATTATATCACGGGGCGCGAGCAAGCACTAAGGTATCGTACGATATTGATTGTTATGCGAGGAACAAGAAGAGGAACCTGTACGTACGCGAGAATTATATAGGGCATAGTATAGAACCCTATAACTATAGGTAGCTATAGATCTATAAGCCGGCACTATACGTAATATTAGACAACTATGTTACATTCAAACAACTATACTCAATTAGCTACACTAATATAATACAGTACTTATTTATATATAGGAGTAGGCAATGCCTGTGATACTACCCCCTTTTAAAATTAATTCCCCTATTCTAAAATTATTCAAAAACCGTTTAAAAACCGTTAATATTTTTAAAGTAGGCCCTCGTACGGGTGCGCCCAATTGAGGGCTACGAACTTATATATTAAGACGGCTATTTATTTAGCGCTAAGACTCCTATTTAAGGGCGGCCACTAATTAAAATATTATTAAATATACCCTTTCTTTAAAGATATCTCTCCGCCTTAATTATTATCCCGAATAATCCTAAATAGGTTTAAAATTGTACCTAATAATTTTATAAATTCCTTTTTTATACCCTATTATTACTAATTCCCGACGGGGGGTACTATAAGGACGTTCGTAGTATAGTAATATATAGGGACGCTTATATCCTTACTAGTATTATAAATTATAGAGACCCTCTATTCGAATTTTGTTTATAATTATTATAATTATTTTTTCTCTATATTTTGTGATTATACCCCCTACCCCTATTAACCGTAGTAAAAATCTTGACTATAGGCTTTAATTATTAGTTAGGGGGCGAAGTATTAAGGGTAGGAAATATAGGACCGCTATAAGACATATTATTTCCCGGTCGCTATTAACGGTGCCTATTATTACGGCTAGGTATTTATAAAGCGATTCGGCTAGAGTACGTAGAATAAATTATATTCTAAACTCCTTTATTTTTATTAATTTTCTATTTTTTTACTTATTATTTAATTTTACGCTTCGTCGAATTTAATAGGTATCTACTTCTAGTACCGCTATAGCCGGGATTAGAGAAGGTAGAATTTCTTTAATTAGTAAGACTCTCAACTTCAATTATACTTTAAATCCTTTCTAGAAATTAATATACGGTAGTCCTAGTTTTGGCCGCTTCTTATAAAGGTCCTAGACTAATTTATAATAACCGTTAAAGTTAGCTATTAGCTACTAGTCTAGGGGATGGTAAATCTATTTTATTAAGTATTACTAACAACTTTCCATCTTCTAATAATTTAGGAATTTTTTAAATTCCTAGCGTTTATCCTCTTTGAAATTATCGGTTCTAATAACGATTATACCTTTATTAGCTTTAACGTCGGTTATAAACTCTTTTTAACCCGGTAAGCTTTTAACGTATAATTTAATTTTAAATATATTAACAACGTAGGTAACCTTTATATTATTAGGTAAAGCTAATTTTATTGTATGTAAGGTAGCCCTTATAATATGGAAAAGTCCTTTAAAACGCGGTACTAATTTATTATACAGTTTACCCGTCGCGTAGTTAACTATATTAAATATGACCTTATCCCTAACCCTATATTTAAGAATATCGGTACGGTTTTCGTTTACTACCGCCTTATATTTAGCTTACGCTTATAAAGAGGAAGTCTTAACGAAGTTTTAAACTTCTTTAAACTATAATACTAATTAATTAACATTAAAGATCTACTTCTTCTATACGTTTATAATATCCAGGGGTAGTAATATAAATAGTTTTATTCTTATACGAGGGTAAAAACCGTAGTTAGCGAAAAAGGGGGTTACTTTTATTAATATTGATTTAAGGTTATTATTTTAGAATTCGGCTAAAAGTAGTTAATTAATTTAATTATCTCAAGTCTAATTAATAAAAGTACGTAAGTATTATTCTAATTTTATATTAATCCTTTCGGTCTAACCGTTAATTTCCTTATAGTAAAGTATAAAGTATTTTAATTTAACGCCTAATCGTAGTAATAATTATTTTTAGAAGGCCGAAACGAATTATATACCCCGGTCCGAAATTATAGTATTTAGTAGGTTATAAAAGGTGAAAATACGATTAATGAACTTTTCTACTAATTCCTCCGTTATAAAGCCTTTTATTAGGATAAAGTTTTGTATTTTCGTTAATTTATTATTAATTATTAATACGTATTAATATTCCGCTCCCTTACTATTCATTATAATTTAGGGAACAGGGTTACGTAGTCGATAGAAATATTGCGCTATAATATATAAGGGATAGGTAAAAGTTTAAAGAAATTTATTAGTAACGTTTTAGTAGCTTTAGTTTTACTATAGGGTACTTATATATACTTTATAATAGGTATTTACTACGACGATTATTCCTAGCTAAAAATAGCGATGTATTAATACTATTATTTTATCTTTCCTTAGGTGATTACTCTATACCGAAGAGTATATATAGTAAATTAGTTCTAATTAGACTACTTCGTTAATAAAGGGTATTATTAACCTATCCTTAAATATAACTTTATTATTAATTATATAATATTCGGTAAAAGGGATTTTTAATACCTTTTTTAAATATTTTGGCCAATAGTTTCTAAATTTAATAGTTTCTTTAATATCTGCTATTATAAGGGAATTAGCGTAAGCCTAGTCTATTAAATCGTTTATATAAACGCTTAACCTATTATTTCCTTCTTCGAAATTATTTTTTAAGGTATAAATTATAAATAATATTCTAATATTTATTATAACGTTTATTATAAAGTTTTTACCGTTTATATTTAATAGATTATAATTAAACGAATCTTCATTAAAGCGTAATAGGTCGATAAGCAGTTTCTTCCTTATTTTTAACTTATTATTTTCTATATCCCTTAATATATATTCTAATTTACAATTTAAGGTATCCGGTCTAATATTAATTAATCCCGGTTGGTATTTAATTATAAAATTAAATTTGGATAGGAATTTAAATTACTTTATGTACTTAAATATAAATTTTTTCGTAGTACTAAATATTTTAAAGTTCTTATAGTCGGTAATAATTTCGAAAGGTTGAGTAGCGCTTTCCAACTCGGGTCTCTATTCCTCTAATACTTTAATTATAATTAATAGTTCTTTATTATAAATATCGTAATTGTATTTGGTAATTAAATATTTAATTAAAAAATAGGCGATTAAATAAAGTTTACTATCGTATAATTATGATAATATGCCCCTCGTAGATTAATTTAAAGTATTAACTTCTACTACTATTGGTTTTTCCTAATTGTAAATCTTTAAAACCGGTACTGTTGTAAAGGCAATTTTTAAAGTTTTAAAGGCGTCATTATATTCTTTATTTTATTTTTAATTTATTTTTTTTATTAATTTATATAACGGCCTACTTATATATAAGAATTTAGCTATAAATTTCCTATAAAAATTGGTAAAGCTTTAAAAAATATTATAGTTAATACTTTGTTGTTAGTGCCTCCTATTTAGTAATTACTTCTATTTTTTTTAAATTTATTTTAATACTATTAGGCGTAATAATTAAGCTTAAGTATTTGGTTTTCTAAGTATAGAATTTATATTTATCTATATTAATCTATAGGCCCGTATTAATTAAGTATTAGAACACCTCTTTAATATATTTAACGTACTCTTTATAAGTTTTTAAGAAAATTAAGACGCTATTAAAGTATACCATTATATAAATATTTAGAATATCGTATAAAATATTGTTAATAAAGTTCTAAAAAGAGGTTAGGGCCCTTAATAAGTCGAATAGATATATTAATAATTTGTAGAGGTTAAACTTCGTAATGAAAATTATAAACTATTCATATTTTTTAATTATATATAATTTATTAAATACGGCGATAATATTTACCTTTATAAACTACTTAGTCTTATAAATAGTATTTAGAATCTTTTTAATTAATAGTAATAAATATTTATTTTTTAACGAAATTTTATTAATGCCTCTATAATCGACGTAAATTCGTATACTACTTCCCAGTTTACATACTAATAGTATTAGAGAAGTAATATTTAAAATCGACAGTTTAATAAATCTTTTAATTAAGTTATTATTTAACTATTATTTTATAATTTTAAATTCTTAGGGTAATATTAGTCGTATTTTAAAGTAGGGTAATAATCCTACCCTTAGCCTTAATTCGATCTTATAATTATAAAATCGGTATTTGGGTATTACGTCGGTATCTTTTGGGTTAGCGATATAGGATAAGTCTTTATATTCGTTTAGGAATTGTATTTTCACTTCTTTAAAGGTATATTTTAACTTTAACAATTTGTCTATAAATTTTTATACGTCCTCCTCCGTAATATTGCAAATTTTATTTATTTCGGTTAAAGAGGTTGGTTTCCACTCTTGCTCTTTTTCTTCGGGCGGCTTTTAAGGCTTATTATTTATTATTTTCAGTGCGTAAATACGGTTAATATATTCTTTTATAGATTTGCTGAATTAGAGGGCTTATTCCCCCTTAGTTTTATTTACGGCGTTTACTTTATAAAGGTCAATAAATTCGTATACTTTTAGGCTCTTGAAATAGGGCTTATACAGTTTACTTTTCTTTTATAAAATATCCTTCTATATATTTTCGGATAGGGATAATATTAAAATAATTATTTTCTTTTCCTTCTACGCTTCTTAGAATTCTACTTATATAGTAGAATTAACTTTAATACCCTTTATTTATATATTAAATATAAAAGTTTTGGTATTAATTAGTTTAATATCGGATAAGTTTAATACTATTATATTAATTATTGGTTTGAAGGGTTGAAAAATCGTGCGTTTAACCCGTTCGGCCCGTTATATTGTTTATATCCTCTTCCCATTAATAGATTGTACTTATATTTTAATTTTCTTTAGTATTGGCTTTTTAGTTGGACCGAAAGGTTCTTCGAACTTCCCCGTATAAATTAGAAAGGTTGGAGGTTCTAATAGTATAGTCTAATTTCCTTTAGGGGTTTTTATTATATTAATTACCTAAGCTAGAAAATATTTATTCTCGTTACAATTAGAATCGCTATTAGCTTCCTTAAAAATAGATCAGCTCTTAGTTTTTTTAAAGATAGACCTATTTTCGGCTTCTTTAAAAGCGACCTTACTATTTTTAAAGATATTTCTATTATCCTCTTTTTTAAGAATGGTAATTAGGATTACTGCTACCTTTAAAGGTTAAAGTATATAAGTACTTATATAAATTATATTCTAAATAATTTTATTAGTCACCTAATTAATATTTAAATTATAGAATTGTAATTATAGTTAACTTAAAATTATTAAATAGTCCGCTATTAAGCTAGCTACAAAGAATTTGATAATTTCGTTATAGTTATTAATCCGTATTATTATTTCGACGTATTAATTTACTTATTTTTTAAAGTCGCCATCGGCTAAATATAATAGTTATAGCTTTTCTAAGGGTTTAAATTATAAATAAGTTTTCTTAACGAAAAATCGGTTAATAAAAGCCTTATTTGAATATTTAAAGTCGATTAGTAATATATATTCTATTTTATTATTATACTAGGGATATCAAAAATATATAGATAATAAGGTTATATTTTACTTATAGAGTTCTAAACTATTTAATTTAAATGGTTTTATTTTTTAATAACCGATTATATAAATATTTAATTTATTTACTTTTATCTCTATCTTCCTTTATATCCTTACTAAATACCCTTGAATGCGATTTAGCCTTAGGGTTTTCTATTTCCCTACTAGGCGGCGGGGATTAGAGTTGCTGGGGTAGTTAGAATTGCCGGGGTTAGGGCCGGGTTGGCCGTATCTGCTATAGTACAGTTTGTAATTAGAGTACTTATATTAGCGTTTTTACGAATCGTAATGCTTAAGCAGGTACGGTTAGCTTACTTGCCTTTATTACTATAGTTAGTTTAATTCTTATACTTGCGGGTTATATATTTACCCTTGCCGTAGTTTATATCAATGCCCTTATTATAATACTCTTATAAAACGTCCTTATAAATCTTTATAAGTTTGGCGCGGTCTAGATTTATAGCGTTAGGATCTTTATTGCCGCTATTAATACTAAAATTATTATTACCTTTATTATTGTTCTGGGTGCCTTGGATGGTATCGTTGCGAAGGGAAATTCTAGCGTAAACTTTGGAAATACCCTTGAACAATTTATATTATCCTTTAAAATTATTACGAGTAGGTTGGATATAATAATATAAAATAGAGTTTGTTAAAGATTTAAAAACCTTTTAGTAAAGAAGATAGACTTTAAAAATTATATTGTAATTATAACGGTTAATTAGGGTAATAAATTAGGCTTTAAAATCTTTGTAGTTAGACTATTTACCGGCTTGCTTAAATTATAATAATAAATTTTCGGCGATTTATACAATGTTGCTTTATATATAACGATTATTTAAGTATATTAGGAATTCCTCGCCTATTTACTACTTTTAAATGATAGAATACTAAGGGTTATTAAGAATCGTCTTTTAGTATTCTACTACGTTAATTTTTATTTCGTTTCCTAAATAAGATATAGTATAAGATAATTTAGATATTTCGTTAAAGAATTTATAATTATTAACGATCTAATAGTTACGGATTTCTAAATTTTAAACGTTATAAATATTATAGTGCTTGATTGTATTTGTTTCTTTACCTTTAAACCGCTTAAAGTCTTTATATAGGGCTTTATAATAGTAATACGGTATAGGGGCTAGGGCTATAGCCGGGAAGTTGGGGGGACCGCCCGGGCCGCTAGGACTACTTAGACTACTAGGGCCGCCGGGACTACCGGGACCGCTAGGGCTTCCGGGACTACCGGGATTGTTAAGGCCTTTGGGACTATTGGGGTTGCTAAATCCGAATTTTCTGCCTCCGGGACCGCCGCCCGCTTCGTTATGGCCGAAGCCGCTTCCTTTGCCCGATTTTCTAGGGTTACTATTACTAGGACCGCCGCTTATATTACCGGAGCCGAAGCCGGTTCCTTTGTCCGATCCTTTAGGGCCGTTGATATTGTTTTTTATAATAATTTTATCTTTTTTTATTAGACGGAGGCGAATTTGAAGATTTTTAATTTTTTTTTATATTTAGGTAAATTCTTCGCTAGCGATTTTGCTTACAATACGTAAAGTATTAAGATTTTCTAATACTTTCTTTAGTTCCGCTTTATATAATTCGGCATTATTGTTAATTATTTTATTAAGTTTAAAGAGGCTTTAATAATCTTTTTTATTATTTTAAATAGTATTATTAAATTTCTTTTAGAGGTTAGTCTTATCCTAGGTAAGGTTTGATATTTTTTAGTAAAGAGACGTATTTTCGGTAATAATTTAATTGTATTATAATTATAAAGATTGGATTTACTATACGAATTATTTTTTAGTTTTATTGAATTAGTTAATTTAATTCTTTAATTACTCTTCCGCCGCTTTCTATTATTTTTCCTTTCTTTATATTTCGTTAATAAAGGATTTAGCGTCGTTTTTATATTTAATATAACGAATTTACTTTTCCTTTACTTATTTATTAAAAGCATTAATTTTTTTATTAAAGTAATAGAGTAGTTTTATAACTTCCTTATAACTATAAATTTTATTAACGAAATTTAAGGAAATTATAAGGCCTAAGCTAGGATTACCGTTATAAATTTTTAATAGTATATTATATCCTTTTAAAAGGGAGGGGAAGACTGTAACGAAATTAATTCGGCGTACGTCGTTACCCGCTAAATTACTAGCTATTTTAATTATACTTTCCTAAATAATTGGATAATACTTATTAAAAGAGAGATATTTCTACTATATCGTACGGTATAATATTTGCGCCCTTGTTATTCTAGAGGCTTTAGTATTTGTTTATCGTTTTTGGGGTTCGACGCTGCGACCGTTAGAATCCTTAATTCGGTATCGGCGATTGTACGAATTACGTTGAAGTAAAGTTCGTAAGAATTAAACTACTATTAGTTTCCTACTAGGCTTGACTTTTACTAAAATTACTTATTGCGCGTTAATACGAGGTTAAGTATAATAAAGTATTACGGGGCGCGAGTAAGCATTAAGGTACGATATGGATTATTGTGCGAGGAATTAGAAGAGGAACCTATACGTACGCAAGAACTATATAAGGCATAGTGTGGAGCCCTGTGACCATAGGTGGCTATAGATCCATAGGGCGGCACTATGCGTGATACTAGATAGCTGTACTATACTCAAATAGCTATACTCAGCTGGCTACACTAATGCAGCACAGCACCTATCTACATATAGGAGCAGGCAATGCCTATGACATATTAACCTTAACCTAAAGTTTAATAATAATACTATAAAATAATATATAATTAATATAAAACAAAAAAAGAAGGAAGCCTAATAACCAGAGGACAATAATAAATAATACTTATTATTTAAATCGAAGAATTCCCTTCTTACTTAAATAAAAACAGAAATTATTAACTTCCAGTCCTTCTTCTTCTAAAACACAGTTCCGGATATTATAATACTAATCTACTTTTACAAAATAAAAATAAAAACTTTTATATATATCGTCTTAAATTATTTACAAATAGCCAATTATTAAATAACGGCGACCGATTAGCTGTAAACGAAAAAAGAATTCTAAATTTATTTAAACGACAAAACCCAAATTAAAAGAATCCTTTCGTAAATATTACAATTTAATAAGCTAAACGAATACTATTTAATAATCGAATTAAAGGGAGAGTAGCGCAATAAATTTGCACAATATTTTTAAATACATTTAATTATAATATTAAAATAAGAGAATACAAGAAAGATAAGAAAAAGAAGAATTAAATTACATTAATTACAATATTTACTTAACCACAAATACAGTACGCTAAAATATTTAACTAATATTCACTCGCGGGCGAAGAATTCGCGGAATATATTAAATATTAATTCTTAATTCTTAATTACTTTACAACACTATTAAACCTAATTTTTATTAGCCGGAAGGGGGCCGATAAGGCTATTAATTAATATTAAAGAATTAATATTAATACTTCTTCTATTAAAACCGAAAATAGGAGTAAAGGGATAATCGGCTAAAAATATTTTATAATATCCTTTATACTAATAATCCTCGACCTTTATATTCCAATAGCGAAGGAAAATATTAGGGTCGTACAAAAGATTATCTTCGGTTAAACGCTTATATATATTTCTAAAGAAATCGATATAAATACTACGAAAACGGCGGATTAGAAGGCTAAAATTATTCTAAGAGCGGGATAAAATAATAATTATAGCCTATACAACGTTATACTTATCGCAACAATTTAACAGAATATCCAATATATACTTCGTATTAATAATAAAATAAATAGCGCTCTACTTGCCGGCGTTTCGGGGAATATTAAAAAAAAAAACGAAAAGAAGACTACAAAAGGAAATTTACTTTTAACTTTAATATAATAAATATATTTTATAAAGAATATATAGAACGTAACTATATTAAAGGATAAAATATTATAAATATAATTGGCAAATTTTATATTATAATAGAAATAAAAAATATAATAAACGGCGCTAATTAATATAATTGATAAGGAAGAAGGGAAGTAAATGTAAGAATAAAAATGATTTATTAACCGAAGGGAAAGTTAAAAATAGGGTTAAAGATTAATATTTAGACGAAGGATTAGAATTTAAATATTAGGGTAGAAAGGGACGTAAAAGAACGGGGGTACTCTAAAGATAAGGAATCTATTATACAAACGAAATCAATATTATATTTAATAATATTACAATTAATACGAATTGTAAAGCCTAAATAATTAAGTATACAACCGGGAAGACGGTCGGGAATATGGCCAATAAAAGAGGACGCTATTTTAAAAATTAATTAAATAAAGAAGAAGGGGAAATTTAAAAGGTAGTAGCGGGGAAGAATTTATATAGAAAGAAGGAAGGGGCCTTTACATTTATATAAACCTTAATAGAATTATAAAAATTAGGGGAATAATAACGAAGCGGGAATAAAAGTAAATAATAGAGAAGGAACGGTTATTATAGGCAGTTTAGGAAGAAGGAGTAATATATAAAAATAATATTTCGATTATTCTAATATTAGATCGAAGGTAGTAGAAGGGAAGTAACTTATTTACTAAAGCGGTAGGTAAATACTATTATAAATAGAATCCAAATAGAATAGGCGTAATTATCCGCGACCGAAAGGAGTTAGCGGTTTTTATCCGACGGCGCTTATCGCCGTATAGTTTTTCCTCTAAAGAATTAGGAGAAGTACCCCATACTAATAAAGCGCTATAAATAAGTAGCATAGGGAATTAGACTATTATTATTATATATAAATATAAATACTATATTTAATTATGCTTAGCTAGGGGTATATAGGGATGCTTTTATAGTTGTACAACGGTTTCTAATATTTGCAGCGGTAGTACAATAGTAAAAAACATTTGCAACCGTGCTACAACCGTTGCAACATCTGCAACCGTGCTGCAACGGTTGCAATATTTATAACTATAGGATTTTTGCATACATAACGTGATTGGACCCACCTTCCTCGAAAATTTTTTAAAATCCTTCCTTCCTATCTTCCTCCTTTAATATCGAACTTCCCCTTTATAAGGAAGCGAAAACGACCAAGTGTTTTTTTTGAAGCGCAGCTGTTATAGTCAGAGAATGGAGTGTTTACACGAAGTGAGCGAGCATAGCGGAGCTTCTCTATAATGGGGGCGATACCCATGTAAGTTCTTCGTGCTGTGATTGGTCCATCCGATTTGGATTCCTCAACTTGGATTGGTCAGAATTTTTCGCAGCCCGTGCACGTAATCCGTTCCTGTCATTGGTCAGAACTTTCGCGCCTGCGACGGTAGATGTACGGGGGTCCCCGGGGGTGTCCCCCGGGTTTGCACGTGACAGTAGATCCACGGGGGTCCGGTTTGCACGTGATAGTAAGATGCACGGGGGTCCGGTTTGTACGTGATAGTAAGACGTACGGGGGTTTGGTTTGTACGTGATAGTAAGACGTACGGGGGTCCCCGGGGGTGTCTCCTGGGTCTTATAATAAAGGTGTAAAAAAAATAAAAGTATAAAAAACTTAGAATTAATCTTAACGTTTATGGTAGGTAGAATCCAGCTTATTATTTACAGTAGACCGTTAAAATTTTAACGTTTACGGTAGGTAGAATCTAGCTTATTATTTATAGTAGACCGTCAAAATTTTAATGTTTATAGTAGGTAGAATCCAGCTTATTATTTATAGTGGACCGTTAAAATTTTAACGTTTATAGTAGGTAGAATCCATCTTATTATTTATAGTAGACCGTTAAAATTTTAACGTTTATAGTAGGTAGAATCCAGCTTATTATTTATAGTAGACCGTCAAAATTTTAACGTTTATAGTAGGTAGAATTTAACTCTAGACCTATAATAGCTGCGCTTCAGTAAATTCTTCCCGCCTCGCGCCGGAAGACGATGTTTACTAATAACCCTAACCCTAAAAATTAAAAGCGTAACATCGTCTTCCGGCGCGAGGCGGGAAGAATTTACTGAAGCGCAGCTATTATAAGTCTAGAGCTAGATTCTACTTATTGTAAATACCAAGCTGTATTCCACCTACTGTAAATGGTTAGATTTTGACGGTCTACTGTAAATGCTAAGTTGTATTCCACCTATTGTAAATGGTTAGATTTTGACGGTCTACTATAAATGCTAAGCTATATTCCACCTATTATAAATAGTTAGATTTTGACGGTCTATTGTAAATGTTAAGCTGGATTATACTAAATGGTTAGATTTTGACGGTCTACTGTAAATGCTAAGCTGGATTTTAATTCTATAAATGTATATTTTGACTTTAAACTTTTAATACTTATAAGTTTTTTAAATCTCTAAGTTATTCTTAATATATTCCTACTCTAAATTTTACTACTTTAAGTTTTTTATACCTTAAGATTTTTATACTTTTAAGTTTATTATATTTCTAAGTTATTCTTAAGATATTCCTACTTTAAATTTTTTATACTTCTAAGTTTATTATACTTTTAAGTTATTTTGAGATATTTTAATTCTAAGTTTTTTATACCTCTAAGTTTCTTATATATTTATGTTCATTATACTTATAAATTATTTTTAAGATATTTTAATTTTAAGTTTTTTATATTTTTAAATTTCTTATACTTCTAAGTTTATTAAATATTTAAATTATTTTTAAGATATTTTGACTTTAAGTTTTTTATACTTATAAGTTTTTTATACTTTTAAATTTATTATACTTCTAAATTAATTTTAAGATATTTTAACTTTAAGTTTTTTATAAGTTTTTTATACTTTTAAGTTTTTTATACTTCTAATATAGTTCAATTAAAAGATATTTATTTTTTTATTATTTAAAAAAAAAGGAGTTTAGGATTTATAGTATAGATTCTACCCTAATGCCTCTGGAAGCCGAACTTGAGGCTTTCCGTTTGTAATACCTGAGGGATAGCCCGTTTAACGTATGCTTTAATTTTACGTCCGTTTATAGTTTATAAGTATTTTATAATTTAGAGCCGTACTATATATTAATTTACTAGATGTTATAGGTAGTTTATCCCTAGTACAATTTATAATTTTAATCCTCCGCTTACTTTATTATCGGTTTAATTTTAGGGTACGGTTGGCATTTATTTTTATTTTAGGGTACGGCTTAGTCTTATTTAGGGCTTAGTATTGGCTCGATCTTATACTATAGTTAGTCGGTCGGTTAGTATTTGTATTATATTAGCGTAAGGTATTTATAGTAAGTATAGGTATTTGTAGTAAATATTTAAATTAGTAATTAGATAGTTCTTTTAATAGTTTTTTATTTTAGTTATAAAGGTAGGTCTAGAGGGTCGAAGAGCGGTCTAAAGGGTTAAAGGTTGTATTTACAGAATTGCCGATTTTTAAAGAATAGTAGCCGAATCCGGACTAATCCCGCAAGTAGAGGATAGCCTCCCCTATTTAAGCTATAGTACTATTATGGTTAGTCGTTATTTAGGACTGGTAATAGAGGTTACGGGAATATAGTTTATAAAGGCCAATTCATATTAATATAGTAATAATAAGGGTATTAATATTAGGGATAGTGTTGAGAGTAGTATTAAGGCTGGTAATATTGAAGATAGTATTGAAGTTAAAGATAGTAAAGTCAAAGATGGTATTGAAGTTCAAAATAGTATTGACGTTAGCTAGTAATGTTGAAGATAGTATTAAAGTTCAAAATGGTATTGAAGTTGGCTAGTGATATTAAAGATAGTATTGGAATTTAAAATAGTATTGAAGTTGGATAGTAATGTTCAAGATGGTATTGAAGTTGAAGATAGTAATATTAAAGATAGTGTTGAAGTTGAAGATGGTGTTGAAGTTTATAATACGATTTATATATTTTCATATAAGACATTTACGTATTATATATATTAAGATTAATAAATAATAGTAGAATAAGAAAATAAGTAATGGTTAATAAATAATAATACCCGAAGGCGAAGCAAAGTAAATTAAATATAGGGTATTATCGATATACTAATTCTCAAACTAAAGTTATTATCCTTATCTTTATAATTTTTATTATTGTTATTATTATTATTATCCTTATTATTTTCGTCCTCCTTAATTCTTATTAATCTATAGTAAAAATAAATAAGTATTGAACTCTTTCAGTTTAAGCTTAGACTTGGGGACCTTTAAACTACTATTAATAGTAATATCTAGTTCTTTCTTCCTTTACTCCTTCCTTTTCTTATAATTACTTTTATTTTGGAAATTCTTTACCGTCGCCTCTAACTTAGCAAAACGGGCCTCAACGATATTTTAATTAGGATAATTAGCCGGGGTAGCAATAGGGCGGGCCGGGGGGATAGAATAGCTGGTAGGAGGAGGGAGGGATTGGGGGGGTAGGGGCTGTAAAACCGAAGGGGGGATTATAGGGGTAGGGCTAGGATTAGGGCTACTTTCGAAGGTTTGGAAGGGTAATAAGGTAGGGCGTTTAATAATATAGTATAGGGGCGTCGGGCCGGGGGCTTTAAAAGTTTCGAAGGTCGGGGGAAGGAGGTTAGGGATTAGGGAAATATAGTAGCGAACTTTATTATCGCGGACGTAGGGGACGATTTCGAATTTAAACCCGAAGGCAAAGTTAATAGAATTATTAAATTATAATATTAACGAATATTAAGAAAAGAAGTAAAAATAAAATAAAATATTTATTTAAAGATAATTCTTACTTTTTTAAAACGATTTATAGGGCTGATAATATTGAAAATATTATTGTATAACTTCTGTATAGGATAATTATCGTTAATATCTCCCAAATTTTAAAATTATTAATAAACGGTATATATTTTAAAACGTTTAAAATCGTAAACGACCCTCTATTTTATATAGACAAAATATTTCTTACCCTTACTTATTTTAATTTCGACGTAATAATATACGTTTCTTATACAATATTAATATAGAGCGGTATAAGGATAATTATATAGAAGGCTACTATTGCTGCTATCCTCTTCGTCTTCTTTATTATCGTTATTATTAGTATCGTCCTAGTAAATATAAATATTAGGATAAAAAAAAATTTAAATATAAATAATAATTATAAATAATAAAAGGAAATTAGGTAAGTAGGAAATAAATATAAAATTTATAATTTTCCTCTTTTTCGCCGAAGGTGGAATAGCCTTATCCTTCTCCGATAATTTAGTGTAGCGGGGGAAGAATTTACTGGCCGGATTATAAAATAGTTAAAATGGACGATTAGGGGTAGTAGCGGTTAAAGTACTTAGAGAAGCGGTAATACGGCGGCGGCGGTTAAGAAGCGTAGCGGGCTATTTAGGAAGGTGGGTAAGAATTTTAAAGACGGGCGGTTAGGCCAAACTAAGTATAAAGCTAATAGTAGTAATAATAAGAACGGAAAGGTCGTTAGAAGATATTGTATTTATATAATAATTATTAAATAAATTGGCTATATATATATAATTAAATTAATCCTAAACGAGTAATAAATATAGTTTATATTATTTACGTAGTATAATAGATTGGTTTGTAGAGGGAAAAGGAAGAGGAGAAGAAATAATTTTAAATAATGGGTAAAACTTAAAGGTAGCGAAGGCATAATAGCGAAGGCACGGTAGCGAAGGTATAATAGCGAAGGTACGGCAGCGAAGGTACGGTAACGAAGGCACGCTAACGAGGGTATGCGTAGGTAGGCACGCTAGTGAAGGTACGCGTAGGCAGGCACGTAAACGGTATTTACTAAGTAAGTTAATATAGTAACGAAGATTAGACAATAAATTTATTAACTAACTATTATTAATATATAGATTCGTATATATATAGTCGAGTCGAAAGCAAATAGTCGAAGGTAATTAATTTCCTATTTTAAATCTAAGCTACCGTCCTATCTACCTATATAATAAGATCTATAAATAACTCCTATACGCTAAAAATAATAACTCCCTTATACTAAATTACTCTATTGAGAATTAGTTAATATCTGTAGCCTTAAGTTTAGTTGCGTTAATAATAACCTCCTTATACTAAATCGCCCTATTGAATGCTGACTATAATATTAAATTCCGTTGCGTTAATAATAATTCCCTTATATTGAATTACTTTATTAATTGCTAGTTAGACCTTTCTTAATACGTAATTAAATAGGTCGAAGTTTATTCTATTCTTTAAGTAGGTTATATAACCGAATAACGAAGTAAGGAGTAGGCTAGACCTTTCTGAATACGTAGTTGAATAATTCGAAGTTTACTTTATTATTTAAATTAATTATAGTTTTGAGTTTAGTTGCGTTAATAATAATTCCTTTATATTAGATTACTCTATTAAATATTGGCTAAATTTCTTCGAATATGTAGTTAAATAAATTGAAGTTTATTCTATTATTTAGGTAAGCTATAGAATAAAGCCGTAGTAAGTATAATTTCTAATTAAAATTGAATATAGTAGAGCTATATTAGCTTTATAATATACATACGTTTTTTATTTAAATAAATCTTTAATCGTCGTTTCGTAAGGTATAGAGTGATTTATCCTTTATTTAAGTTATATTCATAGACTACTTCAATATTTTATAGATGGATTAACGTATTATAACCTTTATCCTGAAGCTTCTTATATATATCGCCAGGATGGAATCCCGGTAGTAATGGGCTTGTTAACGGCCTCCCTAATACGAAAGTTAGAGAAATTATCCGTCGTAATATAGATGGAATCCCGGTAGTAACGAGCTTGTTAACGGTAATTCCCGTTCGGCCTTTTATTTGGCCGTCAAACGTTTATAATAAACCGATTTTTGAAGGTATTTCGGGAATTATATTACCCAAAGCTATACAGGGGGTAGAGAGGGCGGCGTCGGACCTTTATAATAAAGCGCTAAAAAGCTTAATTAACTTTAAGCGTAGAAGATATCTTAAAAAGGTTATAATATTTACCCCTAGTAATAGTAGCGATGATTTATCGTTGTAATAATAATTTATTTCCTTTTCGATTAGCCAGCTATACTTATAGTATTTATATATTTTAACCGGGCACTTCTATAGTTTAGAATATAGTTTTTCGTACTTAGTAATAGGGGGCGGATTACTAATTTATCCTCCTATAAAAATAGTCCGTCCTTTAAGTAGAAGGGGGAATCGTCTTCTTATATTTTAGTTTAGTAAACCGAAAGCGAATACGTAATATAATTAACTTTGATTAATTAATTTATAAAATTATATATTAATTATATTTATAGTATTTATATATTTTAACTGGGTATTTCTATAATTTAGAATATATTTTTTCGTATTTAGTAACGGAAGTAATCCTAATTGGCGATTAGTATTAATTTTGGTAATTAAGTTCTATAAAATAGTATAAACGATTTATAGCTCCTTCGAAGTAAAAGTCTAGCTATTAATAGTAGGGCTAGAAGTAGCGTTAAGGGTGAGTATTATAGTTTTCTTAGGGGGTATTTAGGCGTAAAGTACCTTATGACTTAAGTGGTAGGATATTAGTTAATTAGGTACTTTAATAGGTAGTATATAGTAATATACCCATTAATTAATTCGTATTAAAATAGTAATATTAATTAGGAATATTATTAGATATTTTTATATAGGCGTTTATTAGAAGTAGCGGCCCTAAGATATTATTAAAGGCGGTATTAATATATTTGAATATAGGTTAGGTAGGTAGAAGTGATCTACTTCTTAAGATTTACTACGTTGGCTATAATTAATAGTAATTTTAATCTTATTCTTAAGAAGAACCGGGGTTTAAACGTATTAAATTCAATATTAGGAATATTATTTATTTTTAACTAGAATTAAAAAAATAGGGTAATATTAAAGATAAAAAGGCGGCTATATATTAGAAATAAGTAAACGTCCGTGTAAGAACGTATATCGATTATATATAAACGAAGGCGATTATATATAATTAAAGTATTTAAATTTAATATTAGATTTATATTAAAACCGCTTAAAACGAATTAGGAGAAGGAGGGAAAAGTTTAGAAGGGGAGGTTACTAGTAGATATATAATGCTTCTATAATATTAATAGGGGTAAGGTTAAATTAATAACTATTTAAAGTTTTATAGTATAAATTTAGGGTATTAGCAGTAATAATAAGGGTAGTATTAATTTATTTACTATTTTCGATTATACGGCGCTTAATAGTTAATTCGAATATTTTTTAAATAGTTTCTTCAATTATATTATTTTTAAAAATAATATTCGAATTATAAAATTGGGTGGCAAAGAAATTATTAATATTAGGAATAGCGGGTATAGCGATAGTATTAATAGTTAATAATTAATAAACGATAGAAGAAAACGCCGGCGGGGAATATATATTTAAATAATAGAATTATTATAATAGACTACCTTAGATTGCTATTTATTAAATATTCCTTCCCTTTATTGCTTAATCCTTCCTTTTATTACCTATTCCTTCTATTTATTACATAATCCTTCCTTTTATTACCTACTCCTTCTATTTACTACCTATTCTTTTTATTTATTATTTATTCTTTTTATTTACTATTTATTTCTTCTATTTACTATTTACTCTTTTAACGTTCTTACGGCTATATTCTAGCGGCTACGTTCCGAATTAATTTATATAACTAAATTTTATAAATAAATTAATGTATTATAACCCTTATCCTAATACTTTCTATATATTTCGCTAAAAGTTTTAAAGAATTTCCTTTAAATATTCGACTAATTAGCTGCTAACGATCGGGAATACGTAAGGCGCTTTATATATAATATACGCTAGAGCGAAAATAATATCCTTTAATATATTATATTTCGGGATAATTTTTAGCGCTTTAAGGGCTATATAAATCTCTAAAATAGTTGTAATAATACGAGACTCGGCGGGAGTAAATTAAATTTAAACTTTTAAAACTAATTAATTAAATATAGTATAGTAATATAATAAATAACGGGTATTATTTAATTTCTACTTTACGGGCGGAACCGGAAATAATGCGCTTTAATTCTCTCCTACGGATTAAATAATTAAAAATTACTTAAAATTAATAATTTCGGCGATTAATTCGCGCTAAAGTAGTAATAGTAATTAACTAATAAGGCTATTAGATATTTTTATATAAACGTTTATTAAAGAAAGGTTAGTAAGGATAGTATTAGTATTATTATTTATACGGCCGGGTTTGGTATTAAGGATATTGTTTATTTTAAAATAAAGTCGAAGAAATATAGTAATGTTAAAGATAAAAAGGCGGTTGTTTATATAGGAACGTGTATTGATTATATACGGGCGAAGTCGATTAAATAGGATCGAAGTACCCGGTTTTAATAGTAGGATTACAAATTAGTTATATTACTAGAACTAGATTAGGTAATATCTTTTAAGGCCGCCTTCGAATAATGTTAATATAGCGTTCAATTAGGGCTTTACTACTCTTCGTCCGGATAGTATTAATATTAAAGGGGTAGTCGAATATAATACCCTATAAAATTTTTACTTTCGAAACGGCTATATATATTAAGTTAGGGGAAAAATCGTCCTTGGATATATTTAGAATAACGGTATTAATAATTGTACTTTATAATTTATATACTATAATAATATAGGCGATAGTAATATGAAATTATTTCCTTATATAAAAGGTAACGCCCCTTATATATTCCCGAATAGAGTGGAAAATAGGTATAATTTTAGTATTAAATCCTTCCTACTTAAAATAAAGAAGGCTAATATAATTAGGGAAATGTATTAATAGTATATAAAGTATTACCTTTCGAAGTTAAGTATTATAACGCTATATAATATTATAAATAGTACCGATAGTACTATTAACTAAACCCCTTTCGGTTTAAACGTTTTTAATAAGTATAACTTTAATATTAATAATTAAAGGTAACTATTTATAAAAATTGCTAGCGAAATTAGAATTGATTTTACTAGTTTTAATACTAATATAGTTAACGTATATTTAAATATATAGATTGCCGAATCGTTTAAGATAGTCCTAATTATAATCCTTAACCTAGGCGTTAGTTAAATATATACGCAAGGCATCTTCGAATATATTAAGATTATAGCTTTATTCTTATAGCGTAGTAATTACCCGTATAGAAAAAAACTCCTAATACTCCTAAATAGGCTGGGAATACTATAAACCCTCAAGTATTACCCGAAATACCGCTTATTTATTACCGCCCTATCAGATAATTTACTTTAATACAATAGTCTAGTCGAATAATTAATATACTAACTTTCTAAATATCTTATACGGGGATAAGTTTTATTTAGTATTAATTAAGGCCTTTTCTATAATAGGAGGTAACTAGTAAAAATCCCCGATAAGAAGAATATTTATACCGCTAAAAAATTCTTTATTGCGGGTAGGAAATAGCTGCTTAAACCGCTTGTCCATATAATATATTATCTTGAAACTAATTATAGACTTCTTATTTACAATGAGGTACCGTAGGTGACGAAGTCTTACCTACAAAAATACTAGGTCGTTAAGGCTTAAATTTAGTAATTCAGTATTATTTTTAAATACGGGAAGCCGAAGAAGCGAGTGTAACGTACAACTATTAATATTATTAATTACTATACTAGTAGGAGTAGCACGTATAATAATAAAATCCTTCTAATTATTAGGGTAGCGACGGTTATTAAGCGCTAATTCCTCGAGCCGGATAGAAAGTAATTAAATAATATACAACTTACTAATATTACTTTTACCGTTAAATTGGATTCTAAAGGACGTAATTTAAGGGTTCTTATTACGAAGAAAGGCTTTATAATAATTAATAAAAGTATTGTAAATAAGGCGTTACTCTAAATTAAGGCCAACTATTATAGTATTAATAACTTCTTCGGCCTCGAAAATACTAGGGTTATTAACTTTTATACCCTTCTAGTAGTTTAGGATATTTAATATAATATTATCGTATTTATTACAATAAGTTGTCTAATTTTATTTTAAATTAATAGGATGACGGCCAAGTATATTAATATTTTTATTAATGCTTATAGGCCGGTTAAGGGCTTTTTAAACTATATATATCTATTTATCCTATTATACTTCTTTATTTAGCAGTATAACTTCGATATTATTTTCGGGCGGTAGTTCGAATAATTCGCTATAGTAGTTATATTTATAATAATTATAAATTTTTCGATATCGGTCGTATACTTTAGACCGTATTTAATATTATACCCTATTAATTACCTTCAAATTGGTATTAAAACGATAAAGGTAATAGAATATTATTTTAATATAGTAGAAGTCCTAATAAAAGTTAGATATAATATCCCCTTTATATTTAGGTATATATTTAAGTATACGGGGCTCCTTATAGAAACGCTACGGCCTAATATTCTAATTAGTATAAATACAAAATTGAAAGTATATTAATTTATTGAATTAAAGACTATATTAAAGGTATTTATCGTATTAGGTAATATATACCCGGACTTTATTATCGATACTAACGGCAAATTGGTTCTAAGCTTCCCTAAATCGATAATCTACTAATTAAATTACCTTCGTACCTTCGTATAGAAGTAAGTAGAGAAAGTAATAGTAAACCTCTTAGGTAAACCAATTTTATTCTAAAAGCAGTTTATTTATAAGCTTAGTAATAAATAAAAGTAATGGTCTACGGCTAGAAATACGAGGAAGGACCTAAACTACGAACTACTAATAAGATAAGGATTTAGTTTCGGCCTTCGAATAATATTTAATAATATAATAAAATACGGCTTTAATACTAGTATATAGGGAGATATCTATATTAGCCAACTAACCTAGGGATATAATAGGATTCTAGCTATTAATATAGGTATTGTTGCATATAGTATCGAATATATTGTAAAAGGGGTTGAGCCTTCGTATAATATACGGGCGGTTATATATATTTCGGGGGAAGTTAAAACGGTATATAACTTCTTCGTTTATCGAACCGTCGGGAAGTTTACGGCGCTGTAGATAGTACGTTATATTATATTAATGCCGGTTTATATAATTAATAATACGGGATAGCGTAGCGAAAGTTAATTATTTATATTCCTTTATACGAATAGTAAATATATTATTTTCGGCTATATTAAAAGTTCTATAGGGCTTTAGGTTAATAGCTGTAATATAAATACCCTAAAAAGCAGTAAATATATCTTTACCTTTAGCCGTTTTAAATTAGGCTTTAAATATACTTTTATACTAATAAAGATTGTAGTTATAAGGATTACCGCAAACTTGCTATTTATACCGGTCCTAATAATCGATAATATAGAACTTTAGTATTAAAATATATTCCCGAAACGCTTCGTATCTCTTCTAGAAATATTAGGCATTAATAATCGGATTATTATAAAAATTCTCTTATATAATCTTACCCCGTTTATATTTAATACCTCCCAACTATATGTTATACTGAAGTATAAGCCTAACTAAAGACCTCTAATATAAATTGGCTGGCGTAAAGGTTATAAAAAGTAAGGGTATACTAAGCCTATAAATAAATACTTCTAAATTCTATTTTTTAGTTCCCTAGTAGGGCCGGGTATTATGCATAGTATTTATATATTTTACGATAGACCTAAGGATTTACTCCCCCTAGTCTGTACGGCCTTCGAATATAGCCTTAAATTCGTTAGCCTGAAGAGCACCCTATTTATCGTTATAACGAATATAAAAAGAATTCTTTTAATTAATTTAGCTACGTATTAAGGTATTGAAGGCGATAAAACGAAAACGGGGGTAGCGAATATAATAGCTATCCTTCTACTTTATAGTATATTTAATGTAGTCGCTGTATAATACTTCGTATAAATAATAGATTATAATTAATTAAATTCGTTAATAAGGGTAAGCCTAACGAATCCTAGTATTTATATGAAACTGCGCATATAATTCTATTTATCGGGACCTAGTTCTGGCTCTAATCCTACCTATGCCTCTACTTCTAGTATTAGTAGAGAAAATAGGAGGTCGGGAGTAAAAGGTAGGTCGGGAATAAAAAATAAAAGGTTGGGATTAGAAGTCGGAATAGCCGGAGTAGTTGGAGCTGGGGTAGCCGGAGCTGGGGCCTGGGCTAGAGTAAAATACGGAGGAGGCTTGGGATTATAAATAGGACCGAAATTAATATATTAAAGAAGTAGTTATTCGGCTCTATATTGGTATTATTTATATCCTTAACTATTTAATTAATTAATAAGTTAATTTAGTTATGCTTAATTAACTATAAAGTTTAATATAGCGGTAATTTCTTCGTCTTCGACTTCGTTAAATTCGTTATCCTTATTTATTTTAATATCTTTTTTAATAATATAGGGAGTAAGCTAATTAAAAACGTTACTATCCTTAGGTAATTAAAAGAAACGGTTATAATTAATAATAATATTATAGTACTTAAAATGATTATCCTTTAAATAATTTAATTAAATTTAAATATTCCGCTTATTAATATAATAGTTTCGTTGCAATTACTATTATATTTAATCCTAGTTATATATATTCTAAAAGTAGAATATAATAATATTTAATTCTTTAAATAAAAGGGGTAGATAATTGTAAACTAAGTTAACGTTTCGGAGAAAATTAATAATATAGTTACGATATTTGTACTACGCCTCCCTAATAATATAAACGTCGATATAAATATAGACCCATACAATTAACTACTCTTCAACGGGTATAAATATTAGTAGTCCTAGATTAATATCGTTAAAATTTATATAATTTTTAGCGGAGTAAAAGGGTATATCTCTAGGCCGCTTATTTTTCCGCTTATTAAAATAATGTTTGTATATACTACGCTTAAAGTATAAATTTAACTACTTCTTATAATATAAAGTACATTCTTCCTATTTAATATTAAATATAATATTATTAAATATATTTATATAACCCTCGTTATATTCTAGAATTACTTTATATTAAAAATAGGGGTTATAATTAAGTATAAGGGGAGGATGCTATTAATAAAAAAGGGGATTAGGATAAAGTATATACTTTCGGTTTATTAAGTCTTCTAATTATAATTAAGGGATTATAAGTTTAGGCTATATTATATCTAGGTTAGGTATAGCGGGCGGGGCGGGCGTAGCTAGCGTACTAAGAATACTAGTAGGAAGACTACGAAGACGTAATAGCGTTAACGATAGGGAGGAAGAAAAAGGAAACGATAATAGGATATAAGGAGACGAGAGACTATATTAATTATAACTATTATCGTTATTATTTTTATCTTAAAAATATTTTAAATACCGAGCTATTTTATAATTATTAACGTCTATAAATTTATTATAACGCTATTTTCTTTCGTACTATCTATAAAACGCCTATTTTATATAGATTATTAATATATTTTTATAATAATAATTAGGAAAGTGGTAGAATAATATAATATCGTCTTCTGGTACGAGGCGGGAAGAATTTACTGAAGCGCAGCTATTATAGGTCTAGAGTTAAATTCTACCTACTGTAAACGTTAAAATTTTAACAGTCTACTATAAATAATAAGCTGGATTCTACCTACTATAAACGTTAAAATTTTAACGGTCCACTATAAATAATAAACTAGATTCTACTTACTATAAATATTAAGATTTTGACGGTCTATTGTAAATAATAAGCTGGATTTATTTTTTTTTTATTTTTTTTTTTATTTCTATTTTTATTTTTATTTCTAATTTTTTTTTTTTAAATCTTTTTTTTTTTTTATTTTTTTTTTGTTTTTTTTTTTTTTTTTTTTTAATTTTTTTTTTTTT
Source organism: Copromyces sp. CBS 386.78 (assembly GCA_030685235.1). Lineage (NCBI taxonomy): Eukaryota > Fungi > Ascomycota > Sordariomycetes > Sordariales > Sordariaceae > Copromyces > Copromyces sp. CBS 386.78. The sequence continues at coordinate 98,219 of MU839229.1, forward strand.
AATTTTTTTTTTTTTTTTTTTTTTAGTTTTTCTAAAGACCCATTCGGCAAATTTTTTTACACTAAGATATCTCCTTAAGTAAAAGGCGTACGGACTTCTAATTAGTTTTAAAATGATTGCTATCCTCTATTAATTATTTTGGTATCCTTTTTTATTTTTAGGGTTAGGGTTATTAGTAAAGGTAAAACCCTATTCGGGGGATACCCCTAAGGACCCCTATAGATCTACTATTACGTACAAACCCGGGGGATACCCCCGGGGACCCCCGTACGTCCGAAAATTCTAACTAATAATAAGAACGGATTACGTATATAGGCTATAAAAAATTTTAACTAATAATAAGAATAAATTTATTAGTCCATAGACCAATCATAGGACGAAAAACTTATAGGGATTATTAATAAGGGTCTCGCCCTATTATAAAAAAGCTCCGCTATGCTCGCTCACTTCGTATAAACACTCCATTCTCTAACTATAATAGTTGCGCTTCAATTAGAATTTTTATTTAATTAAGAGAATGTCTTTTCGGACTGTATTAAATGTCTTCCGGCACTGTATTTAAAAAAAACTTTTAAGTATAGAATCTCGAAATAAAGTGGCACAAGGACAAACCTAGAGTTGGAATTCTTGGCTTTTTTTTCTCTATTCAAAACCACTTTTGCCAAGTCTAAGGGAATTTTCAATACCTACTTATTCAATTCTTTTTCGAAAATAAATAATTAAATCTTTTAAGGAGTTGATATCAAATCTTCTGAACCTACGTGTGGTGTAGCTTAGTAATGCCTAGGTTATAAAATAGAGCAAAAAATAAGAAAAATTCTAAACATAGGTTTATTTTTGTACACTTAATATTCGTTAACTTATTTAGATTTTAATATCTTCGAATATTTTTAACACAGTGCCGGAAGACATTTAATACAGTCCGAAAAGACATTCTCTTAATTAAAGGTTAGGATTTATATAATAAATATAAAATTGAATAAAGTTTAGGTTTCGACAATAAATATTTTTTAGCCGAATAATATTATATTTATTGTATTCGAATTAGGCTAGATTAGAATTCAAATTATAATTTTAATTATCGTAATAGGCCTCGGTTAAGCTATTTAATATTAGTATATTAAGGGATAATTAAGCTGGGTTACGTAATATATATAGAAATAGTATAAGTGAAATTTCTTTATTATAATACCGGCGATTATAATAGTCCCTACGGATAATTTTATAGGTTCGTCGAATTTCCGCCGTAAGGGGTGAATTTTATAGGTCTATACTTCTTTAAAAGAACGAAAGCCCTAATATTTGTATTCGTATACCCGTTATATATTATATTACTGTACGTACAATACTATTAATAATAATATTCTATATTAATAGTAAAGGCGGAGCAACGGATATAGGGGTTAAGGACTGTAAATAGTATATTATAAGTATAATAGGAAGCGTTATAGGAATTCCCCGGAAAGGATTAGGAACCGGCGCTAATATAACGGGAAGTAGTGCTATAGAAATTCTTTAGAAGGGATTGGGAACCGGCGCCGGCGTAATAAGAGGCGGCGTTATAGAAGCCTTCTAAATAAGATTAGGCGCTAGTGCAATAGGGATGCCGGTAATAATTAGAAGCTCTATAGTAGTAAATCGGTTATAAATATATTTAATAGCTATAGAAAAACTCCGTTAACGTTAACCCTATATATTATAGTATTAAAAATATTATTAAATTAGCCGGTTTAAATTCTGCCTTCTAACGAATTTAATTAAGGGGAGGCTCCTCCTACAGATTTTATATTATTGCAATTAGTTTTCTTCTATTTTATTATTATAAGAGCCCTATTTAAAAGGGGGAGGTTAGGTAAATAATAAAAATTAAAAGTTAAAAGGACTACTAATAGAAATTATATTTTAGGAAGCTATAAATAATATATAAAGCGTTAGTATAAAGGAATATTATAATTTTAAATATATAAATATAGATAATAAAATTATTATACTAATCGGTATTAATTTATAAATACGCTAATTATATAAAATAATATCGTTTAGGAGAGGTCGCGTATATAAAAAGGAAGTCGGCTATATATAATCGATATCGATTATTAATAGTCGTTCGTCGTAAATAATTATTAAAATTATTTAATTAGTAAATAGGGTAAGTAAAAATAGTATTCGATTAAGTAGAATCGACGTTAATTATATAGAAGCGAAGGTGGGTAGCTATAACTATAATAAGATTTCTAAATTAGGATAGGTTTTATAAATTGAGATTAGGGGGCTGCCGCCCCTTTAAACCCCCCGCTAAGAAGGTTAGGGTTATAAAACCCGGGGGATACCCCCGGGGACCCCTGTACGTCTACCGTTATATACGTTTATAGTTACGTACGTTTACAATTACGTACGTTTACGGTTACGTGCGTAAACCCGGGGGATACCCCCGGGGACCCCCGTGCGTCTACCGTTATAGGCGCGAAAGTTTTGACTAATGATAGGAACGGGTTGCGTATACGGGCCGCGAAAAATTCTAACCAATCTAAGTTGAGGAATCTAAATTGGATGGACCAATTATAGTACGAAGAACTTATAGGGATCCGTAGGGGTATTGCCCCCATTATAGAGAAGCTCCCGCTATATTCGCTTACTTCGTATAAATACTTTATTCTCTAGACTATAATAGCTGCGCTTCAACTAAAATGAGCGCTATTTTTTGGCGGTTATTTTATACCCGGCTAGAGGTCCGTACGCCCTCTATTTAACCAGAAATTTTAGTTTAAAAAATTTTTACCAAACGGGTCTTTAGGAAAAAAAAAAAAAAATTAAATAAATAACATTAAACTTCCCCTTAATAACTAAGAAAAACTAATACTTTCTTTAAAAAATTTGGCCTAGTGGCCAAGTGGTTAATAAAGTAGTTCTTTATCTTTAGACTCTTGTTCGATTCCTCGCTGTGATAACAATTTTTGTTCTTTTCAAATTAAAAAAATAAAAAATAAAAATAAATAAATAAAATATTAGCCTAGATTCGCGATTTCCCCTTGTAACCCTCGCGATTTCCACTTGTGAAAGAATCTTTTTAGCAATTATATTATATGTGTAAAAATCCTATAGTTGTAAATCTTGCAACGGTTGCAGGACGGTTGCAATACGGTTATAGTTTATTAAACCGTTGTACTACCCTATCCAAATCTGCAATGGTAGTAATCTCTATACCGTTGTATAACTATTATACTATAGTAATTTGAACCCTTATATGATTAGGTAAGTATCGCTAAATACGTTTCAAAGGCTATAAAGAGGATAAGGACTTACGAATAGCTCGCTAGCGATATTATTCTAAATATTAATTTAAGGTAATTAATTAAATAATATATAATAAAGTTTATAAATAAGGTTTTTACTAAGTGTAATTAGTTTGCTTAAGAAGTCTATTATATTTTTATAAAACTTCCATTATAAGAAAGTATTCGAATTATTATTTAAGTTAATTATCGTTATTGAAACTATAAGGGTATTATTATTGCTAATCCTAATACAAACTTATTCTAAGCTTAAAGGAAAATATAGAATATTGCGGCAGAAGTAGTAAATAATGCCTTTAGCGATAATGATCTTACTACTAATATTTATATTAATATAACTAGCGAGGCAAAATAGATTAAATCCCCCTATTAAAAGTATTTAGGGCGTGAAGACCGGTATAACGTTATATTTTACTTCGAATTTCTAACTAAATTCAACCTCGGATTACGGCTAAGACCGTTTACGGATCGTATTAAATTAAGGGTGTTTAATTACTTTCCCGTATATAAAATTTAAAATAACTGAAATCTTTTAAATTGTGTTAAATTTATACTACATCACCTTTATTAATAACTAAATAACTTCTTTAGTATTAATAATATTCGCTATAATTCATATACGGAAGCCTTTATACTCTATTAAGAAGGTTATTAATACTTATATAAGTACTACGGTTACTTTCCACCTCTAGAGCTAAAAAATAATTTTAAACTACCCAATTAAGGCCTGGAACTAGATAAACTAGGTTAGGATAATATAGCTAAGTAAAATAACATCCTCTATTATACCTTATATTAAATTAATATTTTATAGGGACATGCCTAACTGTATTAATAAACATCGTCTTCCAGCGCGAGGCGGGAAGAATTTACTGAAGCGCAGCTTTTATAGGTCTAGAGCTAAATTTTACTTATTGTAGATATTAAGCTATATTCTACCTACTATAAATAATTAGATTTTGACGGTCTACTATAAATGCCAAGCTATATTCCACCTACTGTAAATGATTAGATTTTGACGGTCTACTGTAAATAATAAGCTGGATTCTACCTACTATAAACGTTACAATTTTAACAGTCTATTATAAATAATAAGCTGGATTCTACTTACCGTAAACGTTAAAATTTTGACGGTCTATTGTAAATGATAAGCTGGATTCTATAGTAAATAACTACTTTTTATCCTATAAGTTATTATATATTTAAATTCTAATACCCTTAAAGTATTTTAATTTTAATTTTTTTTCCAAGTTATTTAAATTCTAATACCCTTAAAGTATTTTAATTTTAATTTTTTTTCCAAGTTATTTAAATTATTTTATTTTCAAAGTATTCCTCCGAAGTATTTTATCTCTACGTTATTTTTGTAAGTTATTTTATTTTTATTTTTATTTTTATTTTTATTTTTATTTTTATTTTTATTTTTATTTTTATTTTTATTTTTATTTTTATTTTTATTTTTATTT
>MU839230.1:0-102586 GCA_030685235.1 Copromyces sp. CBS 386.78
AAAATAAAAATAAAAATAAAAATAAAAATAAAAATAAAAATAAAAATAAAAATAAAAATAAAAATAAAAATAAAAATAAAAATAAAAATAATTTAAAAGACTTAAATTTTTAAGTAGAGGCCATAGTTCTACAGCCTCTAGTAAGAAAGAAATCCCTATTCTAAAAAACTTAACTAATAAGTATTCTAGAAGATGGGCGTTTCACTACCTCCCTCGGGCATATCCAGCTCCGCCCAAGAGAAGACTATGTTACGGTTCTTAAATTTCTTAAAGCCCTTTATAATTTATAACGTATTCCTTTACTCTAGTAATGAGAATTTAATAGTATTTTTAAAAATATAAAATTTAAACTATTACGCGAAGATTTATATATCTTTAAGCGCGATAGAATTCTAATCTTCTACTACGTTAATAATATTATATTTACTTTTAATTAGAAATTACGTAATAAAATTAATTAGGTAATAAAGAATTTAGAAGAGAAGTATAAGCTTATAAATAATAATAACCTCTAATAGTTTTTAAGTATCGAGATTATTCGAAATCGAGAGGTAGGACTAATTTAATTATTCTAATGGGAATATATTTATAAAATTACTAAATTTATTAAAAATCCTTATACCTTCGCCTTTATTCTAATAAATAACGAAAAACTTCTACCCTATAATAATGTAACTATTTTTAATAAAATACGGGAATATTAAATCGTCGTTAGATTAATAATATATATTATAGTAATTATTTAAATAAATATTACTTTTATAGCTAGCCGTTTAGTTCGCTACAATTATAACCCTAATCCTTAATATTATAAGGCTATTAATAAAGTATTATATTACCTTCAACTCTATTTAAATCTCTCTCTCTACTTTAAATTATTATTAAAATTTAAAATAGTTTTAGATATTTTATACGCTAATAATACCCTAAATCGGAAAAGCTTATATAGCTTTACAATTAAGTTATTTAGTAGTTTCGTCTATTAGGATACTATTAAATAGAAAACGGTATTAACCTTAATTACCGAAGTAGAACTACTATCGATTTCTAACGCTATAAAGGAAACTATTGCTATTATACGTTTATATAAAGAAATTAAAATTCCCTTCGATTAGGAAGTTTTTATAATCGGCTATAATAATATTTAAACGATTTGTATTCTAACCGTTGAAGTATTATAATTAATAACCAAATTAAAGTATATCGATATTTATCGTTACTAATTATAATAAGAAATTATAGAAGGAAGGATTATAATCGAATATTTAGAAATAAAGAAAATACTAATAGACGGCTTAATAAAGGTACTAGGATAATTAGATTACGAAAAATTCCGGGATTTAATAGGGATAGCGAATACGCCGGCTCGAAAAGAAATAAAGATTAGAAGGGAAAGTCCCGACGACGTTTTAGAGGATATTCATAGTTTAGTTAAGGAAATTAATATATTAGAAGAGAGAAAATTGTAAATAACTTTACTTTTACCCTATTTTGAGAAGGTCTGCAAGTAAGGGGGTATATTAGATTAGAGGGTAGATATCTAGGTTTTTAACTATATTCAATCTGGGTTAGCCGCCCAGCCCCCTAAATTACTAGTTTCTGGGTCCCTCTGGGATACTCCAGCACCCCCCAGACCTTCTGGGCGAGTCAATTACACACACTCTTCAATCAATCAATTCTGCACAGTCACATCTGATATGATACCCTCCACTCCATTCCTATGCTTCTACATCCCATCGGATGTCAACCTGTGATGGCTTCCACTTCTCAGCCGGCGCTAGACTAGACTGTGGACCACCGATGACTCGCTAATCTTCAGTTAACCGCAAGACGGTCTCACGTAGAAGGCAGTTACCAAACGCAGCTAGATGTACCACTCTCTCCACATCGACCCACGGGATATCCTCTCCTATCGACAGAGCGGTTACCTTGGTGATCGATACATCATCCCCCCGGTATAGGACTGTGCCGCACATGTGACGTTTAGGGAATACTTTAGCGAAACGGAGCAACGTTCGCTATTCCGTATTATTGGACAGACAAAAGTGGTCTGCATCAGACATAAGTCGCCCCGAGCCCTCACACCCCGCCTCGGCCAGCATTCTTGTTCTCTGTATCGCTTAATTCTACATGCTTTTGTCACCTATGACCGCGCCCGATTAACACAAACTTGGGAGTCAACAGCGACAAGGCGCCCAGAGAAAGCTTGACGGAGCCTTGAATGCCGGTCCACTCACCTTCCTTCTGTACCCCCATTCCGAATCGAGCAAGTGGCATTTCCAAGACGTCTCGAAGGAGCCTTCAAATCTCTTACAAAGCACTCCCAAATCGTACCATTGCACGCCTCGACCTTCTGGAAGCACACGGGAAGCAGACAACTTTTGTTTCAACCCAGAGATTGGTGCCCTTCGACTGGTGATTCATGTCTTGGCCCGCTTCAACCTCGCCAAACCTGGCACATCGGTTACCGGATCCGACCTGCGCCATGATTAGCTCGGGGGCCATCCACTCCAAGGAGGAGTGGGAAATGTGGAAGAAAACCATCACACATCTGTACTTGTCCGAGAAGAGAAAGCTTCGAGATGTGAGGGAGATCATGGTCCAGAAACATGGGTTTCGCGCGACGTGAGTGGAGGTCCCAAGTCCGCCTTTACACACCTGAACCACGGTTTTGCAATGACTGGCGTAGTCTGACTTGCGGTTTATCGTTGTAGCATACACCAGTACAAGATCAGACTCCAACAATGGGGCCTCGAGAAGAACAACAGGGTAGGACCAGTTCCGGCCGGTACAAGCATCATGGCCCAGCTTTGCTTACCCGCCGTTTCATAGGAGAGTGACATGAGATTCATGTTGGCCAAGGCCGCACAGAGAGCTGCTCAGGGCAAAAAGTCAGCCTTCCGTGTCAGGGGCAGAGAGATATCACAAGCTGAGCTCGACCGATATTGGCACCGCAAGCACCATGGCCATAAAAAAGCTTCCTCCCGGGGGGACGGGGAAGATATTGACCTGTCCATTATGCCGCATGAAATCGAGTGCTACACGCCTGTGAGTAGTCGTCCAAACTCCCCAACTCGGCCCAGCTTGGACTCCCCACAGCCGCTCGAGGTCATCCGCCGGGACCCAGTCACGGCTGCAGCCGAACTCGTGGCGATCCACCGGGACCCTCCCACGCCAGACCAGTCTGTCGGGACACCTATCGGCACGCCCGTGAATATCGCGACACCCCCAGCACTGATATCACCACCCCAAACCGAGCTGGCCAGCCCTACGAGTGTCAAACCAATCAAATCACGACCAAGCTCACCTCCCGAAATCGTCCTCCTGCGACAGCAACAGCGGCGGAAACCACCAGTTGTGAAGAACGAGGACGACTCGCCCGAGAGCAGCCCGGACAACTGGCGCCGCAAGCGCAAACTCACCGACTTGCACCCTCTCACGCCACCGGGCCACCTTCTCTCGGTCCAGACCGTGGTAACCGGCACGCGGGACTTTTACGTCCGCTTCGCGCACTCGCAGGTTGACGAATCGGACGTAGTCCAGCAGCCGCCGCACTGGAACCTGCGTCGGTTCTACGAGCTCGCCCTTTCCGTGTCCGCTCAGCTCTCCCTCCCTCAGTGGAAGGACAAGCGCGATAGCATCGTGACGCTCTACAACGACACGCTCGACCAGATCCGGCCCATTCTCACGCCCGACCCGAACCCTCTCTTGCTGACGTGCATCTTCCAAGTCTGTTGCCGGTTCTGGCAGGAAGGCAAGGCCCTGGCCCTGCACTACCTCCTGAGCTACATCCGGCACGAGGTCGGCCAGCTCCACGGGCAGTCGCACCCGCTCTACGCCGTCTGCGACTCCCTGCTGCGCAGCCCCGAGGTGCTCTCGGACCTCGTGGTCACCAGTCTCCGCTGGGCCGTCAACGGCTTAGCCGAGCGGCTGGGCGAGGAACACCCGCAGACGCTGGCGGCGGCGCGGGGCCTGTACTCGGCTCTCTACGCCCAAGGGGACCTGGCTTCGGCGAAAAAGTACATGGTCGCGGCCGCTGAGCTAGAGGAGAAGGCACACCCGGAAGATACGTACGGCAGGCTGGACTCGCTAGTTAGGGTCATTCATTGCGAGCTGGGCATGAATGACATCACGTCCGCGCTGGAGAATCTCAAGATCTTTGAGAATACGCTCGATAGCTTGTCTGGCGCGGCCGATTGGCGGATGCGGTTGTGTTACTTGAGGGCCAAGGGCGAGGCGTTGAGGCAGCAGGGAGACCCAAAGGCGGTTGATGTGCTCGAGGAGTCGCTAAACTTGGCAATAGAGAGCAGTCCGTTGCAGAATAATTGGTGGGCCGTGGTGTCGGCGGAGAAACACCTGGCGTATGCGATGCGGTCGGTTAGGACGACGGATAGGGCGGTGCCTTATCCACTTCCTTGTTGACTGACTGGCAGCCTTCCAAGTCCCGTCCTTTGTCGTTTATATGTTAGGTTGCTGCCCATGTTGTCGTTCGGTGGTTTGTCGGAGAGTCGGAGAGGTCGATCCTGTCACGGGCGGCATCCAACTTCCGGAAAATGTGGGGACGGCTCAGGCTTACGTAACGGGCAGACGGGTGCAACATCCGGGGCGAGCAGAAGGAAGACCATGTCAATTGAGAAGTAGTCTCGTTACTTTGAGGTTCTGATACCTTGATAGACACTTTTTGATTCGTAGAGTTGCTTGTAAATAAAGTATAATCCGACAAAGCCCGGAATGAGGTCCCGTCGCCGAAACGTTGAATGAAGCACCTGCCCTAAAACGCCCTAGCGCTGCACATCATCAGCGGAGGCGCACGGGCCTGGTCAGGCAGGCACGGCACCTACAGGGACATGCCTCGGTCGGGTCTCGCAGCGAGCCGTGCCGTGCCGCTCTTGCGTTTGCCACAAACTCCCCTCTTGGCTTCTGCTCCTCTCAATCCCCGTCGACGTCTTCAAAGTACAACTTGACATCATCTCTCCGATATGGATTCACGTCATCACAGCTTGGAAATCTTTCCTGGTTGCAGTTTTCAAGAATACGTACGGGCTAAACTGCCCACGAAGAGCACATACGGATGCATGTCACACTTTAGACGACGTGCGATGACGGATTCAGAGCTTCGTGTCCGGTCCTGTTTCTATTCACTCGTCGAGTTCAATGCCAAATACCATGCTGACGATCCTCCCACTCACAGGCACGCGTATTACTATCGCTATGTGTTTCCTCCCAAGACTTGCCCTGGGCCTGTATCAGACACTTGCAGAAAAGGATGCTTCAAGATATCTTCGAGGGACATCCTCTGGCCAGGAAACCACTTGAAGATGCCCTGTAAGAGATCCAGAAACATATCCGCCTTCTCCTTCGGCAACTCGCTCTTGGACACCATCAGATGAAGCGGACTCCTTGCCCCATCTCGTCTATGCATCTTCCTCCAATCCTTTAGCGCCTTGTACCTGAGGAACCCAACATGCGCCGGGTTAGACGGAAACACAGTGTTCTTCCCTTTAGTCTGCTCCTTCCAGGCACTTCGATACGGTACGGGAATAGGGCCAAGGAAAAATTCCATCTCGGCCAGCACATCGGTGTCGGGGCGTCTGTCGACGGATTCCCAGGTGTTGTCTCGGAAGGCAGTATGCCCCATGCATATCTTGACCATGGAGCAGCCCAGCGCCCATATGTCACCTTCCACGCTCGTGTATCCGTAATCGCGTATGATGCACTCTGGCGCCCTATAACTTGCGGGAATCAGCGTGCCACGCGGCTTCCATGACTGGTGCCAGGCTGCGCCCATATCGATGACGGTCGCGCGAGGGACCTGGAGGCCGGGTTGCCCTACAAGGCCCATGTCCAAGTTTTTTCGAGCCAGAATTTCCCGGAGTGCCTCGACGTCACACGTTGCCGGAAACACGAGGTGGTCTGGCTCTCTCATGGGCGTGGGATCCTTCAGCTCGAGTGCTTTTGGCTGACCGTACACCTGCATGATCTCGTCTTGACCAAGTTTATCCAAGTGAGGTAAGTAATACAGGATATTTGCCGGCCGAAAGTCCCCATGGGCGATTCCCATCTTATGCAGCTTCTGAAGAGCCTCCGCGATCTGTCGACAGGCAAACCGGCTGGCGTGATCGTTTCCGTCCCGAGAGCACAAACCCTCGTTGTCCACCCTGGGGCCCAGCAAAGGCAGCACGGAGCAGGTATAAGTCGTCTTACTATCCGGCCCTCCCTTGATAGGGAACTGTTCGTACGGAATGGCGACCTGGTACTCGGCTAGTGCTTTTTCGGGGGTGATAACGGCGCGCTTGAACTCGTTCAAAACGCGAAGGTCGGTGCCGGCAGTTCCTCGACGGTGCATCTTGATGGCTTTCCATCTTGAAGGAGCATTTGCGGGAGGCTTAGTGTCCTCGACTAGCCAGACGGTACCGTAGGTTCCGTACCCGAGCTTGTTGATGACACGAAAAATCCGGTCGGCTTTTTTTGCTCCGATCTCCGTGTTGATCTGTACTGAAAATAACTCCCCAGACAGGTATAAGTAGCGGTCCTCCGTGTGGCGCCGGAGAGCTCCGTCTTTGGTGATTATCTTCACCTGGATTTCGGCAGGATTCTCTGAGCGAGCGGCAGACATCGCACTGCAACGGGGCGTGATGTTCGCAGAGGACTTTTACGATAAACCAGCCGGCGAGACATAGAGCGAGATGCTGACTGGACTACATGATAACCCCTTCAAATCATTCCAGGCTCAGAGTGCCTTTAAGTCGAACCCAAACAATAGCTCAGTCGGTACCGAAGCTACGTTCACCTTCCAGTGTCTGCCATGCTGTATGGCCTGGTGTCTTCAGCTGGACGAGATGTACGTCGCCCACGTACGGCGGCGTTTCTAGGTCTCTCTTGAGACCTCGCCAACGGCGCTCTTTCTGTCCCGGGCATCTTCTCAGACGATTTTCTTTCAACAAAATCCATTGCAGGTAGTGACAAAGGGCCTTCTTTTGACATGTGATTATTCAGGCAAACATCACGGGCTTGGTTGACAATCTCACTCGTTATCCCGTGATGTGGTCGCCGATAGAATGGACACTGATCGTCATCTTGTTTCGTCCCATACTTTTAAACCTAAACTGACTCTTCAACCCAACCTACAACCTTTCATCGAACACCCCACGTTTTCTACAATTCGTCCGTTCGCTTTGACCTCCCTTGTTGTGGAACTCGACTTGCATAAAAGTCACTCCACCAAACATGCCAGCCAAGAGAGATCCCGGTGGGAAAGCCAAGGGGCCAAGCTCTCTTCACATCTTGTTGATTCGGACAACATGACGTGAGCCCAGCGAGGGAGTTTCTGGACGACTCAATTTATAGAGTGCAATCATCGGGGTCTGTGGGTAACAAAGTGCTCCTGCTCATTTATTTGAAAGCTTTGAGGTCGTCGTTATGTTGCCAAGAACCGTGACCGACCTACACCATCGTCCAAGCTATTTCTACCTTCATCAACGATATTTTGATTCCGTCAAGACACTGACGAAAAGGAAATAATAATTACCACAGCAACAAATGTGATGTCTCTACAAGATGGCACTCTACCTGTAAGCATCCATCTCCTTGATGTTTGTTTTTGTTCCGATCCCCCCCTTTCTTCCGGCCCAAGGCCCGAAACTAACCTCTCCTTACTTACTCCCCTCAGGAGGAAGTCGTCCGCCCCAAGTCCATTCCCAACGGCAGCGAATGGGCCGTCCTAGGCGGCATCCCCTCGGACGGCGTTGACATTCCCATCTGCTCCGTCTTCATCTTCCTCTTCGGGATCGCCGCCGCCTGGCACCTCTTCACCTATTTCGCCATCGACCGCCGCCGCCTCCCGGCACAACGACACTTCTTCGCCATGATGCTCTTCGTCTTCTGCATGCTGCGCATCGTCTCGCTAATCATGCGCATCATCTGGGCCGCCTCGGTCACGGACCCGCACATCCCCGAGCAGGTCGTCGCCGTGCCCGCCCGCACCTTCACGACCGCGGGCAACACGCTCATCTACATACTCAACTTCCTTATGGTCCGCCGACTGAACCGCGACTATGCTCTCTTCGGCTCGCATCCGGCCCCGCTGCGCGTCTGCCGCTTTCTCGTGTTCGCCACCTTGGCCTGTCTGGTCATGGTCATCACCAGCCTCGTCGACAGCTACCACGTGCACACGGACTTCGTGGCGCAGCAAGGGCGTGCCGTGCACCTCGCCGCGTTGACAATGTTGACGGTCCTGGCTTTCAGCCCCGTAATCTTCGCAGCCGTGGGCCACGTATTTCGCGACACGGGCCAGATTTCAAGCTCGGAAGAAGAAAAAAGGCGGTACAAGGTCCGGCTGTGGCTGGTGCTCGCCTCGGCCCTGTTGATGACGCTGGACGTCGGGTACGAGTGCGGCGTGGCGTATGCGAGACGCCCCGTGAATAGGCCTGGGCGCTGGCATCATCGCGCGGCTCTGTACTCGTCAGATTATTTTTTGGAGTTATTGATGGTTTTGATCTTTGCGTTGGCGAGGGTGGATGGAAGGTTTAAGGCGCAGAGGGAGAGATTGGAGAGTCGGGATGGGAGCTTTACGCATCGTGTGGACTCGGGCATAGGCATGAGCTTGGGAGAGGAGGAGCGTCGTTATCATGAGCAGACGAATGAGCATGAGCATGATCATGATCACAATCACTATGGGTTTTGGAAGGAGGTTCACTTGGGGGCTCATGGGTTCGTCCACGAAGGTTCGGGGAAGAAGAGGTTTGTGGACAGGATTAATACGGATGAGGATATTTTTGGGTCTGGCTAAAAAGGTGGAGGTTATCGGATAGACGAAAGGGCACTGGTTGCTCGTGTCCAGAATAGGACCAGCGGTTAGGGTTTGGGTGCAACTTTGAGGAAATAATCAACCCTAGGTGGTGGACGACACTTCACCCATGTATCGTATACGATATTAGGGAGTATAGACAGACCATGCCGGATGGTCCATATCGGCCTTCCTGGTGGAGCGCAGCTGTGTGGAGGGGGTTCCGACATCTCGGAATGTCACCGTCCACCAGCTGGTCGTCAGGACCCTTTTCTCTCCGAGGTGGTCCCCCCCCCCAAAATTACCCACGAAAGAATAAAAAAAAGACAGAAAGTTGATAGAGACGGATCTAGCAAGCAGAAAATGGGAAAAAAAAGAAGTTTTTAGTGATCATCGTGCGACGTGGGCCTGATTCGAACAGACGCTCCCGAAGGAACAAGATTTCTAGTCTTGCGCATTAGACCACTCTGCCACCACGCCATTGGTTTTTGTTGAAAAGCTCGGCGGAAGGCCCACTTGTAAGCTTGGATGCACAGGCAAGTGCGCTTTTTGATCGCTTGAAACAGAGGAAGACAGGACTGGGTCGGGAAGAACTCGGAAAAAGAAAGGGAAACATCGATGTCTGGATACATCTAGAGATTGTGAAAGTAGAGCGGTGGAGCATGAAACCAGCTAGACATCATGATTGCAAGAAAACGAAACGAAGATACCGATATCGTGCAAATCCTGTCTCTAGAGAAGTCGCCCGTGGGAAAACCAACGCTTTTTAGTTGCGTGCAAGAATCCACCACTCGGATCCCACAATCGTATCCTCCTCCTTCCACTCTTTCTTCCAATCTTCCTATCTTCCATTCCACTCTTCCAGGCAACACACAGACCACGCGAAAATATCATGGATGGATGGAAACAAACCGAGCTTTTTCCGCCGTTCATTTCGTTATGGTTTCATCTCCCCCTTTTTTCGGGAGAAACCCAGAACCACGTCACCCCAAAGCTTGGGAGCAACAGCGAGCGAGATCTTGGTTACTCCTTTCCGCTTCCCTCCCCACATATGTACCGTGAACTGTAAAACCGTACCTCCGAGCTTGTTCTCCAAACATTTCCGGAATCCATGAATCCATTAATCCAGGCCCAAGAGTTTCACGACCAGGGGCTGTTCCAGAGTTTCACCACCTTTGGAAGAAATCCCACCAACCCGGTGCGAGCTCGGTGTGAGCCCCGTGCCAAGCCGTTGCAATTGTTGCTACCTCTTTTGATGCTGCGAACGGAATGCTTGAATCAGAACCGCGACTTTTACGAATGTGCAAACTGCGAACCTCGGAATGAAGTGCATGCATGATAACTGCCGGTATCCATGCTCGAGCCATAATATCAGATCGCCAGAGGTCGAAAAGAGGAGCCGGGGAAATCCCGAATGTTGTCCTCAGCTCTAGGTATAAGGCCAGCTACACATGAAATTTTGGTACTTTGAGCATATAACCCGTCGAATATCTGAGCATTTCAGAGGCTCGGGGGTTCGATCAGACATTGGAATGCCATGTCCTATCGGACCTCACGTGAAGGACGTTCCCGTGAACAACGTGAAGGACGTTCCCGTGAACAACGTGGATGGTGTCCGAACGGTCCAGGCGAGACTAAGAATTGCAGAAAAAAGATAGGAGAATCCGGGGTGCATACGCAAGCTAAGCCTTTTAGGATGGTCGCACTTGTCATTCCGTGATGTCTCCATACAGAAGCAGAGACAGAGGTGAATCGTAACAAGTGGGGAATGACCTGCCACTAGTCAACTACCTTATATCTTCCCGAGAAACATTTTTGTCCGTCGAGGTGAGGCCGCACATCTCGTGGCTGACAAGGTAGGTACCTTTTGTCCTGACCAAGGATCCACGGTGCTTAGTTGCAAGTCTAAGCGTGCGGTCTAGTGATAGTAGCAGGTATCGGGGTAGAAGGTTCAATAGGTGCAGTGAGACAGGAAAATGTAGGCTACTCTTTCCCTTTACGGTTTCTAATGCCAGGACCAGGGGAAGGAGATACATGCTGGGCGGATACCGACAGGGTCAAGTTTCGAGAAGTACCCGACCACACCCCCAATTCTTTGAACACTAAACTCCGATCATGGCCTTCATGGGATTGGTGGAAGGCATGAAACCGCCGACTTATCAAGCGGACGGATACCTTGCCTATCAGATCAGTGACGAACATGGGAAGACGGCGACGGAGGATGCCACCACGGTTACGACGTCAAACATATCGACACTTGACAATACGAAATGATCTTCGACATGGGGTAAAAAAATGAGAATACGTAGCTGGTAATAATCCGACCAGAACTCAAGCCTCAGACCGGTATATAAAGGAAGGGCATATCAGCAACCATCCACGATATCGAACCAGTCAACCTCATCACCAGATCATCCTGAAGAGTTCAACTCACCAGCAGACCCCAAAAACCTCACCTGTTCTTAACAGTCAGTCAGTCCACCACCAACGCCATCAACACCACTCAAAATGTCCATCAAGACCATCTCCCTCCTCGCCGTGGCCTCCCTTGCCTCGGCAGCCACAACCAACACAAACCTTCAAACCACCTTCCCCAAGCCCTCCGGCACGACCAACCTCGCCGCCGTCAAGACCGTAGCGGCTGGCGGCAGCTTGGACGGTGGCATGTACCAATGGGACCGGTCCCCATCCACTTGCAGCGACCAGGCCGAAGGCGGTGATGCCGATGCGGTGTTCATCTTGGAAGACGGCGCCACGCTGAGCAATGTCGTTATTGGCCCGAATAACGGGGAGGGCGTGCATTGTTTGGGCAAGTGTACTTTGAACAATGTGTAAGTTCCTCGCTTTCCTAGGTCACCCCTCCCTCCTAAAATATCACAACGAACGAGCAGGAGCTAACGTAGTTGAAACCAAAAAAAAAGCTGGTGGACCGACGTCTGCGAAGATGCCGCCACCTTCAAGCAATCTTCGGGAACCTCCTACGTCAACGGCGGCGGCGCGCGCGGCGCCGCGGACAAGGTGTTCCAGCACAACGGCGCAGGTACCGTGGCCGTCAAGAACTTTTACGCCACCAACATCGGCAAGCTGTACCGGTCGTGCGGCAACTGCGCGACGCAGCACGCTCGGTCGTCGACTTTTACGAACGTCCGGGTCGAGGGCGCCAAGGTGGTTGCCGGTGTGAATGCCAACTATGGCGATTCGACTACCATCAAGGACTCGTGCGTCAAGGATTCGAGCATTTGCTGGATCTATCAGGGCACCAGCGATAACAGCAAGGAGCCGACCAAGATTGGAAGCGGACCTACTGGCACTGCTTGTGTTGCTTCGGCGGTTAAGACTTCTGGTTGCTGAGAGGGGTGCCGAACAAGGGCTGGAGCTGGAAAGCTTTGAGTGGCGCCATCAACGGGGAGGCAAGGAGTTGTACATAAATATGGAGGGACGTTGGTGGCAGGATGATTTTGTGTTTTTCGTGTTCCCTCCCTTTTGAAGACCAGCTGGTCTGAAAATGCTGCGCACATGTCAAATCGTTCTGTTATGAGCAGGGAACAGCACGCCGTATATAATGATTTCGTTCTGAGTACATACCAACTTGAAAAGCAGAGATGCATGCAGGAACACCCACCCAGACCTACACACCATAATTCGACATAACTGGTATCTGTTCTCCGACTGATGAGTTCGACCTTTTGTGCTTGGGTGCCTGAACTCCTAGCATACTTGGTATCTTCACCATCTCGGAGTATCAACCTAACTTATGCTGTGTGACCTTTTGCCCTAGGCGCCGGATTCTTGCTTGCCATATTGTGAAAGAAAATACAATGAAGGAACAAGGGTCTTGGCCATCAAACAATCTCATCGTGTGGCAGATCGGGAGGTGGCCAGTGGGACCATCTACCATGCCCGGCTTGTACGGCACAAAGCAAGCCCATGTGATTTGTGGCCCATAGAATCGCAAAGTGCAATAGCAACAGGGAGGCACTTGTCTTCCAACCCGCGATCGTTGCCGCCCTCCAGTACTGTTCGTTGTTGTAAGCAAGAGCAATATCAGGAGTGGCCATAACGATGTGCCCATCATGGTCATCCAACTGGTTGTCCTGGTTGTTCGATTGCTCGTTGCTGCTTCCTCGCCTACTCCCAGGAGAGACCTCAAGCAGCGCATTGCTTCCTCTTCTCGGTTCCGGACTCCCAACCGGGTTCAGTAGGTCCAGAATCGCCAGGGCAAAAATCGATGTCAGAATGCTAAGATTGGAAGCATAGGGCCAACAGGTCCACGATAATGAGAAGATTTTGATTCCCAACAAGGCAAGCCTGAGCAGCACTCCGAGGGGAAGGCCATTTGCCTCAAGCCATCTCCCAGCGTGATAGTGTGTTAGCACTGCGCAGTGCTTCATCTGCTCAAGTCGAGTGCTGGGCGGAGGCATGAGCAAAGGAGTTGTGATGGCTGGCGGAGAAGGCTGCGGAGAGACGACGCTGCCGCTCCGAGAGACTGGGCCACGTCCAAACATGGGGGTTCGGGGCTCGGGCGATGAGGATACATGATCACGGCTGCGTGAGAGCGTCATTGATTGAGACTGGGTGCGCGTGTGGTGGGGACGGTGATCGGATGCACCGTTCTGGTGAGTATCGGGTACTGGCGAGTGACCATCAACTGACCAAGGAAGATCCTCGTCTGGGGATGAAGACACTTTGGCATGTCTGTGATCTGTTTGCGGAGGAGTAGTCAGTGGACGCGTATCCGGGGAAGACGGGACGGGCGACTGACCTGGCACAGGCGTGCTGGGAGGCATGGGAGAATCTAGGTCTTGTATCCTCCGCCCAGCCAGGCCAATCGATGGGACAGAACCCGTTGATGGACTCCCTAACCCATCCAAGCTTGACTCATTCTTCATGGCGCTCAAAACTTCATTGGCACTCGGACGCTCGGCTGGGTTAATTGCAAGAAGCCGCTTGAGCAGCTGGTAGAGCTGTGCGGGGAGTTCGGGGCGCTCGCGTCGTTCATCCTCGAAACCCTTCCAGTCCGTGATCTCACTACGCAAGAGATCGATATCCTCCAGCTCCTCGTGGAGAGAATTAGCATTGGCGTATGGCAACCTCCCGAAACACATGAAGTAGAGAATCATGCCGAGCGAGAAGATATCTGACTTGGTTGTGAAGTTCCCGTACTTGCCGTTGGCATCCTTGATCAACACCTCGGGAGCGCAGTACGAGATGGTGCCAGTCGACCCTGTTGACAGGCGCGCGGCGTTTTCGGGTTGGACTTCTCCGAAATCACTGATGAGACAGCTGGTACGACCGCCCTCGCGATGTAGAAGACAGTTGCTGGGTTTAAGATCCCGGTGAATGTAGTTTGCGGCGTGGAGGTAAGCAAGACCGGAAGTGATGTCCTTGAACAGCGAGAAGATCTCCTTGAAGGGCAACTGGCGCTGTGTCAAGGTAGGCCGTTCGATGAACCCCCTGGATCGACGGCGTCTTTGGGCCTTGATCTCCTCTATGGTTGGCTCCTTGAGCAAGTCGCCAATGACGTAGTTCTGCAGATCGCCGCCGTTACAGTACTGCTGAAGAATGAAGGCACATGCGACCTGGGGGCCGAACTTGTTGATCTTGACATCCTCAACCCACGAGAAGCGGTATGAGACCAAGTTTGGATGCGACAGTTTGGCGAGCAACTCGACTTCGACAAGCACCTTGCCCAGCCAGGCGTGGTCGTCGCCAACGGGGACGCGCTTGCAGGCAAAGTGACCCAGGTTGCAACCGTCGATCTCATGGCGCACCAGCATAACGACGCCCTTGCCACCGCGGCCGAGGGTACGCTCCTCGTGGAAAAAGGTTTCGAAATAGTTTGGGACAAAAGCCTCCTTCTTAATGCGAGTGGTCTCGGGGGGCACAGGCTCGCTGCTGACGAATTCGGCATTCTGCACGCCAACTTCGTTCCCACGATCGTCTATGGCTGGGACAGGACGGACCAAGCGGCGGATGGGGCTCGAGGGCGGCCGAGGGTTTGAGGGATCCTGGCCATTGTGGCCGTCGCGCAACATGCGGAAATAGTCGGGGTCGACGTAGGATTCCCGCCGGTCCGAGTCGTCATCCACATGGCTCTCGGGAGAGGTTCGCAGGGGTTGGTGACACGTGGGACATTCGTGAAGCTGGAGACCGCGGATCTCGAGGCGCTGGGTGAGGGGATCGCGGACGACGATGGCATTGCGATGGCGGCTGTGGGGGCGCAAGAAGGGAAAAGCCCGGTCATGTCAGCATCATTGATTCTTCCAATTGGTGTGCCAGAAGTAGTCGAGTAAACGAAAGGGGGGGAGAGTGAGATGACATGACGTACAGCACAATCTCTCGGCCTTCGCGGGGGTGGTATGGAATGAGTGACATGACTGCTGCTGACTTGCTGAGCTCTCTCTGGGTGATGGTGGTGGTGGTGGTGGTGGTGGTGTTGCTGTCCTCAGGACTTGGAGCTCGAGACGGAGACGCCCATTCTGTTGATGGGGTTTAAATCGCCGTGTCAGGGCCGCAGACGGTTGAGCGTCTTTTCTTCCTTTGTCCTCTTTGTCGCTGTTTGGTTGTTGCTGGTTGTTGTTGCGGGATTGGAGCTGTGGAGAGCTCCCGAGAGTCTTTTGTTGCTTGAAACCGAATAGCGGGGATGGGAAATGGGAACCTTGATGGGAGACGGACAGTGGGTGTCCAAGTGGAAATCCCTTTTGAGAGCTGGAGGATTGGCAGGAGGGCCCTTGTCCTAACAGCCAGTGTGAGGAATCGCCCCTAATATTTTAGCAGGCAATCTGACTTTTATAGCAGCAGCTGCGTTGCACCAAATACTTAACCTGAAGGCGCGGCGACAAAACAGCGCCAGGAGGTGGCGTTGAATGCTGTGATCATCACCCCCTAACGGGTTGGTAGTGGCCACGGCAGTGCGTCCGGCAAAAGAAGAGCATCCGCTGTGTGACATGACGTTTGAGAACAAGACGATGCCTTGACGATTTCCTTAACAATTTCCTTGACCATTTCCTTAACAATTTTCTTCTCTCCGACTTCACTTTCCAATTGTCACATCCAATTCCATCTCTCCCCAAACCCAACACCATCGCAACACAAGATGAAACCTCAACTTTGCATCTCTCTGCAAAGCCTTTTACATTCAATTGCCTCTACATGCTCCTCCAAATAGGACTATATGTACGCTATGCAACAACATCTACCTCTACCATATACTCTTCCAGTAATATCTGGTTCCGATGCGGATAAAGTCATCATCTGGCTCGGCCGGGTGTCCTGATGCCGTCTTGTCCAGTGGCACCACGACGTCGACATCCCCCATCGATCTTCCCGTCATCACGCCTCTTTGAACCAGATCGTCAGATGCGCCGTCGCACAACAGAAGCGCCACCATGTCCCCTCGTCCTCATGTGCGCCCTCCTCTGCACGGGTGCGGCCGCATATCCGGTGCCATTGGTCTGGCTTCCCGGTCCAAAGTCAGGCTGTCCTCCCAAGCTGCCAAAGATATCGCCAATGTAGTTGGTTGGCTTGATTCCCTTTTGGAACGTCTGCTCCCAGCCCTGCAGAATCCCTTGAACAATCTCGACACCCGCCTTGCCTAGGTTGGCCACCGCCGTTGGGAAGCCGTTCTGGTCCTCCAGCAGGTGCTGGTATGCTGTGACGTTCGGCGGAGGCCTGTCAAAGTCGGATCCGGTGCGCATCACAACGACACGGGAAAAGTCGACAAGACCTTGGATGGCTCCGCGGACAAGCACCTCGAGAACGGCGTTGTCTTCCTGCGCCGACATGCAGTACTTGCCCGTCTCGTTCGTCCATACCTTTGTCGCCGTCTCAAATGCTTCGCTCAGCAAAGTTCCCGAGTAGTACACATCGCTCGTAGCCGTGTCGCATCGGACCACATTCGGTAAACCGGTGGCGGCAGCGTACTCGGAGCCGGCCTCCTTGTACTTGGCTCGGTACTCGGCCACTGCCGTCGAATCGGACAGCTCCGCCTTTTGAGCAAACCCATAGGCTGCGTCCCGCAACGCCTCGTTGACTTCAAACACCTCCGTTCCATAGATGGTGGTAGGGTACTCGTTCGGCCCCTTTGTGCCGTAGCCAAAGTATCCAGTGCTGAAGTTGTCGGGCTTCTCGCGAGCATCCAGCTCATACTGCAGAGCGACCTGGATGACATAGCGGGAGAGCGCAACACCGCCAAGTGTCGAATATTTGGGATTGACACCGGCAATGCCCCCGTTGACAAAGTATGTCTGGCGGAGGTCAAACTTGTCAGAGAGCACCAGCGCCATGACACTCGCTGCCGCGTTAATCTCGCCCTCTCCGGCCGTCAACTGGCATACAGACTTATCCGCCGTGCATAGCACTTGAGGGTACAACATGGACAACCCGGGCACGTCGATCTTGCTGTCGTTCAAGTTTCCCGTTCCCGATTCCACCATGCTCGTCTTCCAGGCTTCCGATTCGGGCTCAAACTAGACCAGGCCCAAGTTAGCGCGTCATTCAATATGCTCGGCCGTTCCTCTTCTTGTCACTCACCATGCTGATTATAAAAACCTTGGGCGCTATTATCCCCGTATTCCCGCCGGTGTGGTTCATGTGGCGAGGGACCGCCGCAGCCGTAGCTGGGCCAAGGTGGCAGAACAACTGCAGGGCAACAGTTGCCCAACACAAGAGACGCCACATGATGAGGGATGGGAGCAACAAAGTGAAGTGGACGATTCCAAAAAGAAAGAAGGAAGGAAGGAAAGAAGGAAGGCTACCTCCTATATGCACAAAGAACAGGACAGGAGTGCGAATCGGTGACTGCGTTCCCTACTCCGCCTTGTCTTCTCATGCCACTGCCAGGTTTCGAACTCAGATACGACCAAGCGGTGAGGACGATTCGGAATAAAGACGGGAACTAGCCATGCGTACCCGCCATCATTTTCCGGGAAGAAATCCGGTAGTGCGGGAATTGCTAGTTGATCGGCAAAGAAACTGGGATGATGCTTTTCTTCAAGGGCACTCTTCTCACAACTCTCCTTGCCGCGTTTCCTGATGGCTGAACAAACTCCATCGACCTATCACTCTCATCGCCTACACCACGACACAACGCTGATCCTTGCGATCTTGATTCGCCTATCCAATCCCGATATCTGCTCTGCTTTGATCTCTCATTGCCCCCTTTGTTTAGGATTCTCGATACAACTCGATCTAACTTCGCATCACTGCAAATACACCAAAAGTGCTTCGGTTGCCTTGACCGAAAAACTAGCCTGACCACCAGAAACGGATGTAGTCTCAAACGTCTCGGTCCCGCTTATGGCACAAGATCAATTGCCAAACTGCTGCCCTCCAAACGATGGGGGACTTCCTTGATCCACTCTGGACGTCGCACTTGCTGCTGTCAACCTTTTCGCCCTGACCGTCGCCGAGGTTAAGCCGGTCAAGGTAAAGGACTGGGTAGTCCTCGTACGGCAGCCGGCGTAATAGTCCGAATTATACAACAGCACTCGTAGGGGAAGCCCCTTCGAATCGAAAGTGGCATAGGCCGCGTAGTTGGTTGAACCGCTATCCAAGGCCGTCAGGTGGCTCGCGCCGGCCATAAATGCTACCGCTGCGTATGCCCCATAGTACGGAGCCCCCATGCTGTATCGGCCCCAGAAGCAGTACTGGCAGTTGCCGACGGTTCCGTGATGGAAGTACGTCCTCGACACGTTGCTATAAGTAGCACGGAGCGCGTAGTCCATGGTCCATAGCCCTGCCCCAAATGTCGGGGAGACTCCGGCTGCTCCGCCGCCGGATACTGGAAGAGGAATCAGTTGACAAAGCTCTCTTTAGGGAAAAGGTGCGCGCGCTACATACCCGAGTTCGTCTCGCCAAAGACGTACTCCTTCCCGATTGCTTGAGCTGCCGCGATGTCGGTGTCAAATGTGTGGATCTTAATCGAGATGGTCGAATGCGTCATAAGACTTTGAATGGTTCCACCGGGGTAGTTGTGGTGAGCATAGTGCCGAACGTAAAGCTTTACCGTTGCGTTTTCCGTCGCTATCAACTGCGCAGCACCCCATTTGGGCGGCGCGTCATTCCAATTTCCAGCCTGAATGATGTTGGTTTTGCCAACCGCGCTTCCGACTCGAATGTTCCAGTCATTCTGCGATGCGGCATCCGTGGCCGGAGTCCAGTTGACGCCGGACGTGATCGGTTGTCCGTCTTTGACCCAGTCTGTTTGCAAACCATAACCCCTTTGTCAACACAACACGGCCATTCATCATCTTCAACATCAAAGGAAGCTGCTCTCACATTCAGGTTCATTCCCCAGCTCAATCGCCAACAAATTTTTCACTTCAGAAACCGCAACCTTGGCCGCAGCAATCGTATTATCAATGTTGTTTTTCCCCCTATTCAACCCCACCACCACACTCCCTCCATACGTCCCCGCCAGCGTCATGAATTTCGGGCCAAACGTCAACACGGACGGAGCGTCCTTGGCGTCCGCCACCGAGTACACGACGTAGGCTGACGTCTTGGAGTCATATTGCGCTCGGTCCTGCGTCGTGCCGCCGATGCGGATGGGCGGCCAGACGCCCGTCAAGGACTTCCAGTTGCTCAGGCATTGTTGCGTGGCGGTCACGTTGGTGAAGTAAGACGGGAAGGCGAAAAATTCGAAGGAGATCCCGATGGGCGAGGGGTCCAGAGGAGCGTAGGCGTAGCCGCCGGTTCCGACTTTGTTGGGGATGGTGAAGGCTCGGAACCGGACACTACCCACCCGATTCAGGATCTTCGGTACTTTAACCGGCCGATGCGACGCAAGATACCTGGGAAGTAATTTTTCCGTCTGTCAAAAGCCAATAACACGACGATTATCCCGTGGTACATTGAACTGGATAACATCTTCTCGCATGCTTGGCACTAGACGCGCGCCATGTCCCTTGTTACATCCTGTTTGGTGGTAGTGTACTAGACTTTATGGTGAAGACACTCCGTAAGTCAATCCCTACTACGGTACCGTCGGCTTCTTATGTAAGTTCGTTAACAAATTTCTTTATTCCGCTTTATGCTTTCATGGCAATGCTTGCTTTGGCCTCACAGGTACGCGGTCACGAGTCACTTTCTCCATTGCTTGCAAGTTCTTATGTTTCAAGTTCCATTGTATCATGCTCTAAAATGCTTACATCAGTCTTAAGTGTATCCCAACCATTCTCTCTATCACCCGCTCATCCTCACTTCCATCTATACCTCTACCTTCAACAGACTGGCTGCATGAACGTTTCCACACCCTCCAACAACCGCACCATCTCCTCTCTCAACTCCCTCCCCCTCCTAACCGGTCCCTCACAAACCTCCCTTACATTTGCCACCGACAGCTCCCTCAGAATCTGTCTCGCCTTACCGAGAGGATAAACATCACAACCAGCAAACTCCTGAACCGTAGAGGTGACCTTATTCTTCTTCTCAAGAGCTACAACAAGATCAGCCATACCCTTCCTTCTTTGCAAAAAGACTTTGAAAAGCTCACTGATCGCCTCATCCGCTTCCCGAATCTTTTCACACAACTCAGCACACTGGTTGAGGGGTGTCTCAAACTCGCGCAAGAAGAAAGCCTGCCTCTTCGCCGCCGGCTGGTGCTTATGTTGGAGCAACGCGCAGGCCTCAGCGAGTTCTAGGAATAATAGTTCCATAAGCTCGGATGCTTCGACGATGTTCCTGTCCATGGTCAACTTCTGCTTGTGAATCTCGTCCGCGGTGGAAAGAAGTGAGATTCTGGCTTGCGATACGGTCTGGGAGTGTCGCGGCACGACGAAGGACGTGGAGGACTCACTGGTTTCGTCGATGTCGATTTCGATTTCGTTCTCGTTACTAGAGGTACCCAACTCGGAGTCGGAGAGAATCATACTCAACGGATGATATTCGCGAGTTACCAACAGGTTGGGACATCCAGCTGCGTTCACACCACCTACATCATCCCTGGAGTGGAACTTCCACAGAGGGCAGGGCGTCGTTTGCTTGTAGACCACGCAACAGCTGTTGAGGTGCGTGGGGCAGAGGGCGAATTCGTGTGGCGGTTGACGTTGAGACATGAACTCGGTTTCTGTTAGTCGGGAAGGGAGGTTGATCTTGTTGAAGTGGGGGTTGGAGGGGGTGAAGAGATTGCAGTTGCAGCTGGGGGAGCTGTCGCCGCGGAGGTCGTGGTGGGAGAAGTGGATAATATTAATGACGCACATTTTGGAAGAGTGTTTTGGTTTGTGAAAAGGGGTTGCTGTCGAGTTGGATGGCTACCTTGGTGTATTGCTTCGAGTAGCTAGTAAGGATAGTGTGTTATTGTCCGAAGTGGCTGATGGTAATGATGAGCTTCGAGACTAACAACATCGCAGGGACCGACGACCATAGGTATATATACATGATTCGGAAGGTCCATCACAGCCTTAAATGTGAACACTTTCTCTAAATTTCCTGTTGATTTTTTTTCAACTAAAGTTGGATTTCACGAGCCCTTCCTGTTGCTTGACCTATCTGTCTCGGAAGACTTCCGATCCATTCCCTTGGGTACCTCTTTTACGGAGTCTCTTAGTTCTTTTGCTGATGAGGATCTCTTGGGGACGGGGGAAGACATCCGAGCGAGTCAGTTGGGTACAATCCTATTATTCTGGGTCTCTCTCGGATAGTTCTTTGTTGGGGATCTGGCTTCCGAGTTCCGAGCTTTGTTCGTCGCCAGCCCGGTCATGGGTCGATCGATTGCTTGCGCGGGTTGAACAGATGGAGTAAGCTGCGGGTTCTTACCTTATGAATCTCGCCCGCGGAAGGCATCCGAGTCCGTGAGAACAATCCCATTCTTCTGATATCTTTCGAAAGCTTCTTTGTTACTAGGGATCTGACTTCCGAGCTCCGGGCATTGTTCATCACACAGCTCCCTCAGTTTTGGACAGATGGATTGGACTGTGGAGTGTGGCTTTACATCTGCTTCAGCCTTTCTTCAGGAACATCGCAAGCAGCGCCAACTTCTTTGAAAGAGACCACACTCTGTTCCATGGCCAGCCGTCGAATTCTAGTTCTGTTCTGCAATATTTGCCTGGATGGTTGTATCATGTGTCACAACCTGTGAGAAGATTCTGGGCGTTTGTCGCTTAGACTGTTACGTCCCAGAATCCCCATTTCCCCTGACCTTCGTTAGCTGGATCCATCAATATCACCATCACCCTTTTCATCTCACACAACCCGGTAAAGCAGTGCCGACACAAACCCGAGCCCCTCCATACGCAAGTGCCGCCCAGTTTCAAACTCCTTGTGATGATAAATGGGCTCAAAGGCCAAGGCTTCATATATTCACCCCACAAAATGAAGAGATGATATGGCCTGCTTCATATCTACCCCAGATCATCAGGAACACTTCGGCACTATACATCACTACCAATTTCAATCTCGGGAGTCGCATGGCGTTACATGCTCCCCATATCCAGCCGTTTTCCCAACTGGGTCCTTCCGGGCTGGCGATGGTGTGCCCTTTACCCGGTGGCCACTGGTCAGTGCCTGGCCATCCTGTCTTTAACCGCTGGCATGGAAGCAAAGAGATACCACATCCTTGGCACTGATTCATGCTGGATGCCCGGTTATACCATGGAACTGCCGAAAAGGGTCTTGAACGAGGTCCAGTCAGGGTATCGGGAGGGTAGATTGCGCAGAGATATATAAACCAACCCGATGGCCTTCCCCTGGGTGCTTTGAGTGACCAGGCAATTTCCAGGAAGCTTCTCATTTGCGGCGTCACCAAGTTCATCAGGAGAACGGGCTTCTTTCTTTCCGTTTGGCTTTCGAGTTCGATTTGACTAGCGGACAAAACCAGGAGTTTCATCAGAATTCCGGACCGACAACAAGAACTTACATCACTGAACGGTACAAACGAGAGGCGCGAAAACAAAATGAAGCTGAGCACTGTTCTAGTGTTGCTTGTCTCGGCTATTGCTGAGGGACATTGTGAGTATGCTGAACTTATTCTCTTATTTCTTTTTACCGCTACTCAACTTTCATGTAACGTTTTACCGGCCAATGGCAACATGAAAGGAAGGAAGTTCAAATGGGGGGAGTCCGTGGTGCTGGATCACCCTGGATATCTGAGTGGGGCTTTGAGGGATATAAGGACACATAAGAGGGCTCCCAAACATCGATGCCCGCATGGCTCAGTGGTAGAGCGCATCACTAGTATCTACAGATGAAGATATGATGAGGTCGTCAGTTCGATTCTGGCTGTGGGCAAGATGCCTTCCTTTTGCTTTCTTTTTTTTTCCTTTTTTCCCTCTTTTTCCTTTTTTTTTTCTATCGGCGTTGGTTGCGCACAGAGGTTTGTTTTGGTCTTGTCGACTTGGATTCTTTTCTTGATCCCATCTCCTCTCCATTTTGTTCCATGTTTGTTTGGTTCTAATGTTTCAAGTTGCTTCTACCATTCCATAAACTGACTTTCCTGTCAAACAGACACCTTCCCAAGCGTTGGTAACTCGGCCGACTGGCAATACGTCCGAACAACCGCCAACTTCCAAAGTAACGGACCAGTCCCAGCATCAGCACCGATGCGATCCGATGCTATGAACGCGACGCCGGCAAAGGAGCTCCCGGTATCCTCAACGTGACCGCCGGCCATGCTCTCAACTACAACACCAAGGCGTCCATCTCTCACCCGGGACCCATGGCCGTCTACATTGCAAAGGTTCCTGCCGGTCAGACGGCCGCGACGTGGGATGGGAAGGGCAAGGTTTGGAGCAAGATTGACCAGGATTATCCGACTATTTCAGGGAGCATCACCTGGCCTTCTCAAGGTATGTCTTTTCTTTTACCATTGCCAAAGTTTCTTGACCTTGTCAACTAACGCCCCCCCAACGCATAGGTCAAAAGTCAATCGGCGTCAACATCCCCCAATGCCTCCAGAACGGCGACTACCTCCTCCGCGCCGAGCACATCGGTCTGCACTCGGCCAGCTCCGCCGGCGGCGCCCAATTCTACGTGTCGTGTGCGCAGATCTCGGTCAGCGGAGGCAGCGGAAGCTTCAGCCCTCGGAACCACGTTTCGTTTCCGGGCGCGTTTCAGGCGACGGACCCGGGCATCATGATCAATATCTACTATCCTGTGCCCAAGAGTTATACTCCACCGGGGCCCGCAGTCGAGAGTTGCTAGGGGTGGGGAATTGGAATTCCTGAGCTTGGAGAGGTTAGGGGGAGAATGGCTCCGGATCAGATCGGGCAAAATACT
This sequence comes from Copromyces sp. CBS 386.78, assembly GCA_030685235.1. NCBI lineage: Eukaryota > Fungi > Ascomycota > Sordariomycetes > Sordariales > Sordariaceae > Copromyces > Copromyces sp. CBS 386.78. The sequence continues at coordinate 23,999 of MU839230.1, forward strand.
ATTCATCCTAGAGGACTATCATCAGTTCTCGGTAATTGTCCAACATCGGTGACATGTCTTGTGGCTGTACACGGCCATCTATCCCTTCAGCCAACGAGCTGATCCGCTGCTTGACCTGTGGAACATGGGTATTATGGCGATTTGATTCATGTGTTGTGTTGGGTAGCACAAGGCTGGGGTACAGAAGTGATATGAAGCACAGTCGAGACCAGAGTAGATCACTTTTGAGTTAGGTTGTTGTTACAGTCTGGATCAGTGTGGCTTAGTTCTGACCTTTCACAACGGTTCATCCCCGAAGATGGTGTGCGTAGCCTGCTACAACTTGATCGGCCTCGGACTTCTGCGTCCTTAATCACATTTGCACCTGCACTTCCTCTTCCCGCAATCTTGCCTGCACCTTCTCCTGACCTCTGTAGTAATAACCTAGCAGAAGCGACAGTCCCAATTGCACACGATGGATGCCAACACCTCCACATCATTTTTGGCCGATGGCAGAAATTCCTTCTCGGAGATATCAGCATGCTCTACGGTTTGTTTACCGGTCAACCAGGAACAAGAACCATCCGACTCTACTCCGCTGTCACCAGAATCCCCCATACAGGACCGTCTTCCACTTGGCCAAGTCGAAGCTCACCATGACTGTATCATACCGCAAAAAGTTATTCCTCGGAGGGTTTTGCACAGCAGCACGCGACTGTCCCAGTATAGCCCATGGCAGCGATGGGGGTCCTCCTGGTTCTGGGAGCTGGCAGGAATGACGCTCAGCTGTCTCTCCCTGTTATCAACACTTGGAATTCTCTACTTCTTTGACGGCAAACCTTTGGAGTCGTGGCCCCTCTACTTTTCACTGGGCACAATCATATCTACACTGGCACAGATTTCTCGCACATCCCTTGCCTTCGCCATTACGCCTTGTCTTGGGCAAGCAAAGTGGAATTGGTTCTCTCAAAGAGAAGACAACGTTCTAGTCTTTAGAACCTTTGATGAGGCGAGTCGAGGGCCTCTGGGAAGCTTACAGCTTCTCTGGAAGCTCAAGTACCGGTAAGTTTGTGTTATTCGTGTGGGAATAATAGGACCATCCAGTCCATTCACTTGTTCCTCAGAAGTTAACAAACTTTCTCGATAGACACCTCGCCTCTCTCGGCGCTATAATAACGGTTGTCATGTTCGGATACGACCCCTTCGTCCAAGCTATAGTCGACACCTCTGGGGACGAGCTTTTATTCACAGGGAGCTCGAGAGCCAGGATCCGGGCGTCAAGCAGGATTTGCGTAGGCGAAGAGCAGACGACGGGAACGCAGATTACTTTGACAAGCAAGAATGGCTCGATGGGACTCGACACGGTGGTCCTCCAAGAAAGTTCGCTGACAGCGGACTTTGGCTTGACGCTTGCCGTCTACGATGGATTCGTCAATAAGTCTTCAGCTTTGACAGACCCTTACCAGTCATCCTTCTCTTGTGAGACTGGTAACTGTACCTTCCAGACTTTTGACTCATTGGCAATTTGCAGCCGTTGCATCAATGTGTCAGATCATATTCGCAAGGAGCAAGGATATGAGGCAGGGACCACATATACACGATACAAACTTTCCTACGATTTGGAAATTCTCAACTTTGATGGCGTCAAACAGCCAGAAAGTGCATACAACACAGCTCTTCCAGGGGATGGCAAAGTACGGCGAGCATATGGAGATACGAGTCAACCACCTGCGGCTACGGGTCTACCACCAAACCAAACCATCGTCAAAGTAGTAGCAAATCGATCCGAGTCGATATCCTTTGCCGATTTCAGTACCACCTTCGTTGTTTTCAGAATCATTCAGTCAAGCCCCGAATTTGTCAACAACCTCTTGCCCTGGAATACAACGTTTCCACTCGCCATAGAATGCGGGTTATCCTTCTGCGTCAACCGATACGAGGCGAGTGTCAGCAAGGGAATACTCCATGAATCTATCCTTGACTCGTGGGACTCGTGGGCACATCCGTCGCTAATGCCCCAAGACGATGTTCTGGGAAACAACATCACCACAAAGGAACAAAGAGAAAATTGGATGCATCCCTTCAACAACACACTACGCAGTCCAGTTGGCTCAGAACCACGCGGAAAGCTATGGGATTTTTCACGTTCTGATTTACTCCTGGCTACACACCCCAATCTCGACCCCCGGGACCATGACCCTAGTGTCACTGCGGTATCTAACCACCTCCCCTACTTCAACATCACCCAAATAACCCTAGCCTCCACAATTGACTGGTTCACTCACGTCCTTGCCCCCGAGCCACTGATGTATCCGGCTACGGCCGATGCTGGTAATGGCAACCCCGTCGCCGGAGCTATCGCCAAATCCAGCAACCTCAGCACCACCTTCGATAACGTCGCCCGGAGCATGACAGCCTGGATCCGCGAGAACGAAGGGGTATGGGTAAGAGAGAGCTCCACGACAAAGTGGGTATTCCGTTTCCGCATCCGCTGGCCTTTTGTCACCGTTCCTGTGGCGGTCATGGTGGCGAGTGCGCTTTACCTTGGGCTCACGATTTGGCAAACGCGCAGGAATGGCGTGGAGGCATGGAAGGAAGATGCTTTGGCGGCGATTGCACATGGGCTTGACCAGGAGAGCAAGGCGAAGATTTGTCAAGCGGAAAGAGTGGGATTGAAAAATCAAGCAGCGAGGGGGATCAAGGTTACTTTGCGGCAGGGGATGTATGGGGAGGTTGGCTTGAGGGATGTGGGTAGGGAGGGATAACATGATGGCATGATCCCAATGGCCGGACATAGAAAAGACGGCGATGAAAAGGGACTATTTTCAGCTCACATTCACGAACAAAGACAACACTGGATCGCTATTAAGGTATGTATTCAACTCGTACGTATCAACCAAGAAGCGCTCAACGCTTCGATTACACCTCAAAGTCTACCAGGGACCTGTGACCGGCGAGGCACCTCATGCAACCTTCTAACGGAAGTGCTTAGCGCAGAGATAGGGAGAACTCTTTGACTTTGGACGGTTCTCCACCCACATGAATTCCTCGCAGTACGTGTACTTGCCCCTGGATCTGACATAGTCGCACTGTTTTCCGGTACCTTCGATTGGCACTTTGCACCCACATTCCATGTGGGAGAATCCGAAGGTGCACATGCTGGGTGGTGGTGTTTTTGTTGTTGTTTGATGTGGGAAGAGGAGCAATGGTTGATTACTGGTACTGCTTAGACTGAATGTGGTGGTTTGATGTACAGTGCCCGGGATGGAAGATTGCGCTAATAATAATTGATATCTACAATCAAGAATGAGGTTTGAAGATTGGCAGATTTAGTATACCTTTAGCTGACTATCTCCCGTCCGAAAGTTTAAATAGCCGAGTATATATATGACTGGAGATGCTATTAACCTTTTATCCCCTTTTTTTACTATTTTATTTCCCGCAGTGCCCTTTTGTTCCGATGATCTAGCTTCAAGACCACGTCAAACACTGGTAGAAATAGAAGAACAAGATGACACTCCCGTTTTAAGCCATGCAGAAAAAGTCAATGCAGAGCTTCTTTATCCGTAATAACTTAACAATGGCTTTATTTGCGGGACTGGATTCGGTCTGTTCATTACTTGTCGTTGGAATTCTTTAATGTATCAAGTATAGTGTTCATTGTCCATTGTATACATCAAACGGATACCAATTTCCCCGAATCTCATGCCCACGGAAAGACTTTGTTCCGATGACTTCTGGGAACAAACAGCGGGAAGAAAGTAATTGACATGCCATACATATCTTGACCTTTGGTCTTTCCGTTGTCCTAGAAAGTGGCGTTCATTGTTCTATCAACCTTATGAGCAGTTAAAGAGTATGTCGAATATAAACAAATTTCTTCGAGTAGCACTCCCCGCACCGACCCCCAACGCACCCGACACCTCCCTCTTAAAGACACTCACTAGCAACATTGGGCTCACTCGTAGTGCCTTCTAGAGATTGGATATGGAGATACTTTCAGTGATTTAGCTTTAGCAATTAAGTGGCCATAGCTGACATATGTCACCTTGGCGCCTTCGACGCTAAATATACCGTAGCGGGAAAACCTGCCGGGGAACAGGCTTTCTAAGCCTTAATAAGACATAGAAGACTTGTAGACTTAACAAGCCCTGTTGATTCAACAAGCCTTGTTGAACGAGGGAGGTACCTGATTGGCCAATTTGCATTTATCCAAATGCCCGCTGTAGACGGTCGCTAAAAGTTCCAGAGTTCCTTCCCTAGAAGATATCGCCCTATATTAAAAGAAGAAACGAAGCCTACTTTCAATCAATTGGGCCAGTGGCTCAATGGTTCTTGTCGTCGCTCTCATCTTTGTGATCGCCAGTTCGATTCCAACTGGTGATAGCTTTTTTTCCGTTGCGCGAAAAGTTTCGCGCGCAAAGTTTCGCGCGAAAGTGCAAATGCCCTCATCCGGATCCGGATTTTGAAGTTAAAATCTTAAACAGCTACCAAAAGGACCACTAGGAAGACCCTAATCAAAGACCCCAAGAAGGTCCTTTAGACGGACCTTTAGAAGGCCTTATAGGGGTCTTTAGCTTTTATCATTTTACACCAAAATCTGACCAATCAGAGGCTTCCCTCAGCCCAACAAGCCTTGTTAATTCAACAGGGCCTGTTACACGGTTATGCAATAGATATACAACAAGGCTTGTTACGCTCCCTATATTCCCGCTGCGGTACGCAACTGTGTTGCCCAGCACAAGAACATAGACTGCCCACATTCATCCTTCCCTTCTCATATGATATACAACTAACGGGCATTGTCAAACACAATCTTTTTTTCCAAGATGTTATTTTAGACGACGTACTCTTCTCAAATGCCATACTCAAACCTTCTCCCTTCTTCTCACCCTCATCCTCGCATCCATCGGCGGAAACTGCGCCTCAGTCAACCAAACCGTAGGCGGTCTCTCCCCCTTGTACTCAGCCGGCAGCTCAACATCGTAATTCCCAAACAAATAAGCCATAGCCATCTTGATCTCAAAGTCGATCAAAAACCTTCCCGGGCAAGCATGCCTGCCATTGCTAAACGGCAAATAATCCAACGAAGTTGACACAAACGTAAGCGGCGGGCCCCCTTCCTTGCCCACCTGCTGTTCCCTGATCCTCGAGAACCGGAACGGGTCAAACTTGATTGCCTGCTCGTACTTGCTCTCGCTGGTCTGCGGCGCGTAGCTCAGCACCGAGAACGTGCAACCCTTTGGTATTTCAATCCCGGTATCCGTGACGATGCCGTCCGTCAACGCCTTGCGGAACAGGACGCGCCCACCGAAGGTGTTCAGCCGCAGCGTTTCGCGCTGCATGCTGTCGCCGCGGACAATATTGGCCATCTTGGCCTTGGTCCACGTGCCCGGGTTTCCGTCCGAGTGGGCTACGCGCTCGAGCTCCTCGCGAAGCACAGAGACAGTGTTGAACTCCTTGTCGGAGCTGAGGATGTTGAGGATCAGGTTTGTCATCATGAAGGCGGACTGGTGCATCGACCCGAAGTTGGCGGTGGCGACACGCGTGGTGATGTTCCAAAAGTTGCCAAACTCGTGCGGCCGCTCGCGTTGAGCATAGCGGAGCATGATCTGGAAGTGATCGCGTGGCTCGTTTGGGTCGGCATCTGTGCGCGGACGTTTGAGGTACTCGAGGCGTTGGTCGTAGATGGGGCGGAGGACCTTGCCGAGTTTCCGAATGTTCCACCGGAGACCAATGGCGGCGAGACGGGTGGTGAAGGGACGGAGGACGCCTGGGGATGCGAGACCGGTGCCGGCGGTGGTAATGAACTGCTCGTTTATGTCCAGGGAGGTTTGCAGGTACTCTTGGTTACGGCCTTGGGAGAAGATACATTGTTAGCGCAACTGCACGATTGTAGACAAGATTGCAATTGAGATTTCTATTTGCAAGAATGATGAGGATAACTTACACAAAGGAAGACCAACGGTAAAGCGGCTGTTTGCTTGGGCGATGACTCTTTTCATAACATCCATAATGTTCACCTCAACCCATTCCCCAGGAGTGGAATCAAGGTAGGTGTCAAAGGCGACGCCCACTTCATCGTTCAGAGCGTCCATGAGGTTGTCCAACGAGGGATTAAGTTCATTCTTGACAGTCGTCCCCTGCCATGGGTCCTTAATAAACACGTCATCGCCCAGCGAGTGGGCAATTTGGTCATATTCGGCAAATGCATGGGAAGCGCTCAAGCGATCATCGGCATATGTATTGATCCATTTGTAGGAGCTCGGAGGCAGGATGAGCTCATTGCGAAAGCCCACTCCGGGAATGATGATGGCCTGGCCTTTATTCAAGTACTGTGAGGAGTCAGAGATATGTAGATGTACCAGTTAATATGGAATGGTTGAGGAATGTGCATCAACTCACATTTTCATAGGCCTCCTTGTGCAGGTTGGCGCAGTCTGTGATATAAGCCCATCGTGTCTTGAGACTGAAGCGAGTAGCTCCCGGCGGCTCTCGGATGAAAGGGACGCCCTTAGGAAGACGTTGCGCGAAGAATTTTTTCTCAACCACGTAGAGGAGGGCAACAAACCCCAGAGAGAGCAGACCAATGCCTGCCCAACTCGAGGGTTCTGGGAGAAGGCCGTTCAAGGGTGCCATTGATAGGAAGGAGTGATGGTTCGCACTTGCCAAACCATCAGATAGGTAGTTGCAGAGTGTCTGAACACACAAAAATATGGTGGGAAAGAACAGACTTTATTAATCCGTCAGCCACCTCATCAGAAGTACCTGCCTCCCTGTGAGATGGGGCAGGCACGGCCGATTTAGTGCTTACTCCATCTGCATCTTTGGGCAACATTGCCAATCCTGTTGGCTCGCTTTGAGTTCAGCTCTCTGCCTAAAGAGATAAAACAGAAGGATTTAAGCGTTTGTCCTCTTGGGCATTCAGTATCTGAGCCTATGATAGGCGCGTCACTTTTTCCTGAGTGGCTGGTTCGGTTGAGTGCAGTGCATCGCTTTGGGATAGCCAACGCTTGTTTGAGTTGTCAAGAGCGCCATCCAAGTGACCAAGAATTCTTAGTCGCTCTCCTAGACGCAACCGCCAGCTGTGCCTCACAGGGCGGCCGATCCCTGTCACTTAACTCCCACCTTATCGGACTCTGGCCCGGACTCCCAGTCCGACTGGACTGTCCTCGGACTCCCGTGGACTGAACTAAGAGAAGCTGACACTGCTAACCGCCGAGTTGATGATATACCTCACGCCATCCGCCTCCGTCACGGTATATAGACGCCCACCATTTCTCTGGTCGTAGCTCAGATCCTCGGGGCTCCTGGGGTAGAAGCCGGAATTCTGCTTTGCGGCGCCGCCGGGAACCCAGGCCCAGAGATCGCCCTTCGATGCGCCGTTGCTTCGCGAGAGGTAGAACTTGCCGTTCGCCGACACGGCGCCCTGCAAGCGCTCAATGTTGACGCAGTAGGCCCAGATGGCCTTGGAAACGCCGCTGCTGTCGGTCTTGAGCCGGCGGGTGGTGTAGTCGAGCTCGTACCGGACCAGACGGATGGGGTCTGAGGTTGACGTTTGGTACTCGCCGACGATGAGACTGTCGGGGGTGGTGGTGCGGTCCAGGGCCATGTAGGAGTGGCGGAACTCAAAGGAGGAAGACCACTTGTACCATCTGCATGATATGAAGTTGCGAAGGTCAGTGCGGGAGCGAGGGAAAAAAAAAAACCACATATGATGAGAGACACTGACCTGATTTGGGGAATCACATATTTGTAGCCAGCAGCCGAGTAGACACCGCTGGAGACCTTGCCAACATTATCGCCATTCCCGACTTGCCAGATGTTGGTCAAGTCAAAGACTCTGATGCCGTTATACGTGTCCAAGACCCACAAAGTGTTTCCATACCACATGATACCGCCTGCATGCACCGGCACCTCCCTGAAGTCGTCAGATGCATGCGGGTATACGAGCAGTGCATGGCGGTATGTATCATCGGCACGATTTACAAACGTGACTCTCACGCTTTTATCATCATCACGATGCCAGCTCACGATCCAGCCATTGATACCCTCGTATGTGCCCACGTCAAGCGCATCGGCCGTCGAGGTGATACCCTGAGGCACCCACTTGGTGGTGTCCTCGTCGTTGAAGTCCGAAGTATGCTGCCAGAGCTTGCGTCCGGAGGAGTCGGTGGTCATCTGGTGGTTGCCATCATTGAAGACGTCGGCGACCGAAACCTTCTTGCCGGCCGCGGTGAAGATCTTGGAGAGAGAGATGACGTTGGCGTTGTCCGCTTGCTCAGTGAGCTGAAAGTCTGAGCCCGTCTTTTCCTTTGACGTGGTTGAGCAGTCGCTGGGGTCTGAAGCAAGTGAAAGAGTGGCCGCAGCCAGAGCGAAAATTGCTGATGTCAACCTCATGTTTGGTTGATGAGCTTTAAAAGACAGCAAAAAAAGTTGACGCCTCTTGATGACACTCAACAGGGCCTGGATGTCCTACTCGTCATGGCGGCCGGCCCTCTTTATACCTGTTTTTTATATATATATATTAATATTTTTTTGGGCAAAGCCATTCGTCAATAGTGTCTAACCCATGATTTATTGACCTTCCACTTCAGACCTGTACTACCGTCCAAGACCTTGCCACTCATGACGATTGATCCGCGATAGAGCTTGGCTGTGGGGTAGAAACCCACCACGAGGTGCTCTTTCAGCTTCCTATTTATTGTTCTGATTACAGCTCAAGCTGCGCTAAAATGTCGTCAGAGCCTTCCACTTACAAAGGTGGGATGCATCACGACCTCCACAACGTGTTGTTGTGACACAATAACATTGGCCTATAGCGTCTGTTCCTGCGTCTCGTTAGCGGCTTTGCTGCTGTGAGAAGGTGGTATTATTGGCAGGGTGTGGCACCGTGGAAGAACGATCTCCAGGTTGGGGGCCTGTAAGATCGGGTTGTCATATTCCCGAACCCATTCCGTCTGAGACAAATATCATCGCTGGTCGGTCTGGAACGGTGCGTGGCATTGATTATTGCTGTAACTTCAAAGCAACGATGGATTTGACGTCCGATGCTTCTTGAAAAACTCGAGAGGCCAGAGAGAATGACATGTTTCCAGTACTCTTGTTTTGGTTGGTGGCTATAACCCAAAGTCGAATCATTTCCCTCTTTATTGCTGAACATCCGATCTCGCAGCTTGCTAGAATGTAGTCCCTAGACTTAAACCGCCAGGCCCACTTCTAGTTGGCGTGGGTTCACCTCTCTATCATGTACCTGGACACTAACCTCCTGGGTCTGCCATATCCCTTCCTGAGGAGTATTATTGGCATGTAGATAATGTCCGTCCCGCTCGTGATACTTTCTCCTGCTCTGCCTCCGTTCGACTCCTCCAAGGACCCCACAAAGCAACCCCGTATAGCTGCTAATTCTCGAGTTTGGTGAACGATCATTATCAGCCGTGGCGGCCGTCGATGTGGATCCGTACCCGGGGAACGTCACTTGAGCGGTTGTCAATGTCGTTGGTGGCCGTGGCTGGAGTTTCACTGCCGCCGGGGCATTAACCGGACCAGCACAACCGGGCCCGGATGCAAAATCTGAGCCATGGCTTGTTTTGGTGTCATTCATCTGCATCATATGACTTGTTTTGGTGTGCTTTAGTTGGATCATATGGTGCGGCTGTTGCGGCTGTTGTTGCTCGTTGGTTCCTTCGTGTCTCCGATGCGTAATTATTACGACCTCGCGTGCTAACACGCGGATTTGTGGGATGGAGGCTGCGCCGATTGTTGCGGCTACTTCGGCGGCGCCCCAGATGACGAGTCTGTACCCGTGGACTAAATATTCAGGCAGGAGACGTATGAGTATAAAAGTGTAAAACTAATGGCGGAAGGGGAGGGGAGAGGTATTTGACGGGACTGCTGGGTTTGAGTAAAAGAGCCACTACTTACAAGAGAAGTCGCCGTCTTCCATACCCGGAATCATGGAGCATTTGACGAACGCTGTGCATGCTGCACTGCCGGCGGAGGAGAGACACTGCGTTAGATTTGGAACTGGCATCGTCAGGCGGGTGGGTTGCGAGTTCATTTGGCTTACAAGAGACCCATGCTCATGGCAATGCCGATTCCAATCTTCTCCTTTCGTTGCATGTGCAGGTCCCATATCAGACACCAGGGCAGGATCGCAAGCACGATGTCCATCAAGCCCGAGTATACTGCATAACAAAGGGGTTAGCATGACGGAACCAAGAACGTCTGTCTGGTCACCACCTTGTAGGGGGCTTTATAGGTACTCACTTCCAGCGAACATCATCGAAGAAGTTGTGAAATTCTTGCTCAAGCAGTATGTTTCGTCGTCTACTTTCCCACTCACGCCAACTCCGCATTGTACCCATACCGCTATCACGTTGAAGATTATGAACGAGTTCATAGTTGCGATGATGATCTGCACCAGTGTCCTAACCTTTGGTCTGTTCCTTGTAAGGCGTAGAACGGTGAGGCCAAATGAAGTCTTGCTCCAGACGGCGCCCAGCATCATTGCCGTGGTAGAGAGGCGCGTGAGAGTGTAGATATGCTGGAGGTGGTCCTTTTGTATGTTACAGACGTGTTTCCCGAAGCCAAGACGGATGTTGATGGTGTTGACGATGGCATCCAGGATGAGGCAAAGCTACGTGTCGTGGAAATGAGGTTAGAGGAGAGGTCAGTGGGTAACAAGACCTTCAAGAAGTGTACCAGGCATAGAGCGTGCAAGTGAAAGAGGCGCTTAGAGAGCTTACCCAAGCGACAACGAGAACGTGGTCGTCCCACCACAGAGATGTTTTCCGCAGAAGCTTGCTGTAAATGCGGAGGCCGAAGAACAAGGCCGACACGCTGACTAGCAACCAGTCGGTAATGATGATTTCCGGCCCTACAGATACTGTGAGACAGTCTTTGTCGCTCTCTGACCGGGCGATTCGGAAGTTCTGTCTCTCGAAGATAGGCATCGTGTGGTGAGGGGTATTTGGGAGTGCCATGATCGGATATTTTGATCACGTCCTCAGACAGCACCTTGGGAAATGTGCTAGATGGGGGAGTCGGTACTGGTTCCTTGCCCACTTACCAGTCTAGGAGTTGAACCTCGAGTGATAAACAACGGGGCCGGCCCTATTGAGGATAATCGATATCTCACGAGAAAACTTGCACATAGTGCCAATGGCCAGGAGGGGAGATGCTGGTTATGGTACCACGAGTGTGCGAGGGACTTGCCTTCGTCTGGAATCGTCAAGTTTGCTTGCTTCTTGTTTGAAACACTACCATATTATCTCTGAAAGTTGGGATTCGGGTGCGATGCCATAGGCAGGTTCAAAGCCGTCGAAGGCATGTAGGTATGTGGTTTTCCGACACCTACAGCCTTTGCTTGCATGGACAACTATCATGGGAGTGTGCATATGATAACACGAGGAGGATGGGTTCCCGGCCATGACATTCCCCGTTACTCGGACTTGTTTCCGCCGAACATTTCCGTCTGATATCGTCGGGTAGATGCCTGGGACCCATGAGCATGGCCACCACGTGAAGCCATGGGTTCGGAGGTGATCAACGATCTGCCTGTTCTCAGCGACCACGGTCCACGGCCTGTGACACGCGAACGCCCACTCCCACTTGAGAACAGCGTGTATAGATCGGGCTTATCATCGTGTTTGGAAGTTGGTCGTGTCAAGAAGCATATTAGACTTGTTTTCTGTATGGCTGAAATTTGTACGCCGAAGCGTCAGGTGTTTGGTAATTCATGTCGTCCTTCTTGACTTGGGAATGTCGTCGGGCATCTTCACTCGCCGCCGGAGTCGGGCTTCGGGGACACCGGGCATCCTGGCTTGTTTGGTAATACAAGAGTTTGTAGACCCTAAAGAGTTGATATAAGTACGACACAGTGGTTTCTGGGGTGCAATCGCGTCCTCCAAGAAGTTTGGGGTGCAAAATGTGGAGAAGAATATCGTGAGGTGCAAAGAGAAAGAAGGGGATGAGATGCAGCACCTTCGACGTGTATAGCGTGATTAGAGATACGCTGTAGTGGGGCAAACATCACTTACAGCGGGCTCGGCAGGGGTACAACGATTAAAGCTTCTGCGAGTGAGAGACGCAATGACGTCACTGCATCCATTCATGGGTCTGGCCAGCTTTTCAGGGCACCAAACAGTGAGGGCCGTCGTGTCGGTTGCCGAATCCAAGGTCCTTGCTTGACCACGGCAGGGCTGCCCTGTGAGGTCGGATTTGGACGAGTCTTTCTAACCCGGTTTTCTAATTCCAAGATTGGTCCCGTGCGGTGTCAGTCTACACTTTGGATTGTTTGTCCCAACCATATTTTCCACCTACCTTTCTGTAGTTCTTCTCTCTTTATCCTTTGCTCAGCAGTTTGTGTCCCACCTTGCCCTCAACAAGTAACAGCATCTCCACGGCTTGCTTTGCGACACCTCAATCCCCATTGCCGATACCTATCCTAGAGCGCCCTTGCACCTCCCTACCTTATGCAAACCGACGATTAACAAACTTCATCTGCACATACCGACCAACTGCGACTATGAACTGTGTGCGCATGCGGCTGCAATGCCGCTTGATGCAATCTCCCAACACTCTGGCTCGCTGGTGCCTCGAATCGCCACAGAAAAATCACACTTTCCACCGTCCTAGGATACCCATTGCCGCACTGAGACAAGCCTCTACCTCGGTGTCTCCGGAGACCAGGGAAACAGAAGCCGAAGCAAAAGCCAAGAAGCTGAACCAGAAGCGACTTGATGAACACGAGGAGGAGGTTAGGGCGCTCGAGCAACAAGTAAGGCGCCCATGGCATCGCGAAGGTGCCGATAAGCCTCCGGTCGAGGGAAATGGAGACAGTGCCGAGCCCATAGCAAAAGGTTAGTAATTTTTGACATGGTACCGAGGAAAACGCCTTACTCGGAAACCCAAGTGCTTCTTACTGACCATCTGTCCCGCTAGGCAAGCTTCTTACAACGCCGACGCGTCTCCTCAAACTCATACTCCCTCTGCCCCTTCGGGTCGAGAAAGACCAGGATAACAACAGCCATAACCATGAGTACGGCCGTTCGATATCACTCAACAGCGAAATCCAGCCACTCGCTCTCCTTATACACCCACAACAGCCGCTTTCATACGTCGAACGCCTGATTCAAGCCGAGCTTCCGCCTGTGGTCGAGAATGGCAAGGAAAAAATCCCCAACGTTTACTTCCGAGCCGAAGACACGCAACAAGGCGACCAGAAGCCCACGAGTCGCTCCGAAGCGAGATCCAAGGACGATGGCGGAGAGCCTAGCGGGTACAACACCAACATGTCACATGTGGCCTCCTATTCCGGACTTGGCCACCGCGGCCCCAAGCGGAGTTCCGAAGACAAGAAATGGGTGCGGTGGAGCAGTAGTACCGAGATGGGCGACTTTATTCGGGACGCGGCGCGCGGTCGAGAGTTTGCGATCGAAATCGAAGGATATCACATCGAGATGCGCGTGAGTGTGCCCTCGTTTGGGGACCGGACATACTACATGCGCCAGCGCTTGCGCAAGATGAGTCGCGAGATCGATGGGCTTTCCAAAATTAAGCACGAGTGCGATCTTTTGGCGCACCGGAGTGCTCATCGCCTAGCCAAAGGCGGCTTTGGCCTGCTCGCTGGGTGGTGGGGAGTGGTGTACTATGTGACGTTCCATACCGAGTTTGGCTGGGACCTGGTCGAGCCGGTGACGTATTTGGCGGGACTGACCACCATCATGGGCGGTTACCTGTGGTTCCTCTACATCAACAAGGACCTTAGCTACAAGGCCGCCATGAACGTGACGGTTTCGAGAAGGCAGCACGCCTTGTACGAGATGAAGGGCTTCGACATCGAACGGTGGGAGCAGCTGGTGCAGGACGCAAACGCGCTGAGGAGGGAGATCAGAGTGATTGCGGTCGAATATGACGTTGACTGGGATGAGACCCGCGACGTTGGCGAAGACGTAAAGGAAGTCCTTGACGAAGAAACGACAAGGAAAGACGACGAAAACCGGTCGAAGGAGAAGGAGAAGGACGAGAAGTTTACCGAGGATGAAAAGAGAAAACGCAAGAGGGAGAAGGAGTCAAAGAAGGAATCGGGAGATTCATGAATCAGGACTACATTTCGCTTGGTTGGTACCCGTCTATACCTTGGAAGCACGCGGACATTGAATTGAAGTCACTCGATCCACCAACTTTGATTTGGCGATGGAGTTCCAGAGCAGCCCGTGCTGCAGTTCACCAACCACACCATGACGTGTGCGATGTGGTCTGACCCAGCCTTCCCTGTCACTCGGTTAAACTGCTACTAATTTGATCAGGCTGTCCCCCTTATTATTCTCTTATCAGAAGTATTTCCTTAACAGTGGGGCTCAGGTAAGCTTGGATGTCATGACCAGGATGGAGCTTTACAACGGTGCCCCTCTTGCCCCTCCGATCGCCATTCAAAATCCAGTGAACGAACGACAATGTAAAATAAATGAGGAAACCATGACCACCAGATGTCGCTCCGGCCTTCCAACCCTCAACGTATGATTGCTCTGTCGATGCTGCTCTTGCCTTTCAAGTAGTTGGATGTCTTGAATTTTGCGGGATACCACTGGCACAATTTCCCAGCTTGACGGGCATTCGCCGAGCTCCGTTGGTCAGATATCATAAAGTCGAAGCTTCCGACAGATGGCCAGGCCATGATCCCACATGTCTCGTGCCATCTCGCCATGTCCTCATCCAAGACGACGGCATGGAGCGATACCGATCTCCTTCTTGTTCCTACGTACACTCGCTCAACCGTTAATATCATTCTAGTCATACAAGGTGCGTGATCATATCCAAACTCCCATCGCCGGATCGGCTGCTCCGCGTCACCATCTGTGCCATGGTCTGGGGCTCCATTCCCCCCCATACCTATCCCATCTTTACCCCACACTATTATATTTCAACTGCTGCCCTGCCCGCTTGATGCGCTGACTGATCGCGCCGATTACCTCAAAACACATTTGAGACTCGGAGCATCCAACGTTTGTCTTCCCTCTTGATCCTTTGCTCTCTCCCACCCCGCGATCGGGCGGCCTTTCAAACACCTCGCCGGCTTCGATTGACTCTTCAATCCTCACAACAGCCTTCCATCCTGCTTTGCAAAAGTACTGATATTCCTACCTCTTCCATCCAGAGAGTTAGACATCTTCGGTCCGATGGGACCCCAAGTCATCCGATTGCCCGACGGGCAGCTCATCAGCGTAACTCCCGTATTCGCCGGCCTCTTCTTCAAGTCCCACGAACTCAGCACTCCTCAACACGCTATTCCCGCTGGTTGGAGCATCGTCATATACACCGAAGATGATCGCAAACCTGGCGATTCTTCCAGCCACGACCCCAAGGAGCGCGATGAACACGGCGCCGACTCGAGACCAGCCATACACTCGTATACCAAGCCCACACTCCAGAATGACAGCCTGTTCATCTCGTCGGTTTCGGCGCCTGCTAGCAGCGACTTTAAGCCGGCCGCCAGCCCGACGCGACAGATTGCCATGATGTTGTGGGTTACCCTATACTGGTACTTTCACCAGCCCGCTCCGTCGCCCATCCTACAAACCGAGGCTTCCAAGTCCACGCCCACCGCCGGCCGCCCGCGTGGTGAATGGAAGATTCGCATCAAGAGGGACGGCGTCCTGAGCGGGAGCAATCTCATACCAAAGCTCGAACGCATGGGTCTCATAGCCAGCGCCGACTCTTCTGTCGGCACTAACCTTGATGACTCGGACGATCCGTGGGCCAACATGTTTGTCTCGCGCAAAATGTTCTGGCAGATCCCCGGTCGCCTCTTCCTCTTCGCCCGCCAGCCAAACTTGAAGAACCTCCCGTCTTACCCCGGCTCTCCGGCCGTCAGTCGGCCTGGTTCCCCAGCCCAGCAATTCCACATGACGGATGTATCCGAATCCCACACTCCTCTGCCTCCTTGTTCCCTGCCGTCCTACCCCATCGGCCCCTTCTCCAGCGCCTCCTATATTCCAACCTACTATCCTCCTGCGCCCCTGCAGTACACAATTACGAACCATGTCCGTCACCCCA
Source organism: Copromyces sp. CBS 386.78 (assembly GCA_030685235.1). Classification (NCBI taxonomy): domain Eukaryota; kingdom Fungi; phylum Ascomycota; class Sordariomycetes; order Sordariales; family Sordariaceae; genus Copromyces; species Copromyces sp. CBS 386.78. The sequence goes on from MU839230.1 coordinate 40,037, forward strand.
TACGACCAAAACCTCCTCGCATGGGCGAGGTCTTCTACACGCGCTTCGTGCCTTCCGTTGGCCAGTATCTCGCCTTTCGTGTAGCTTCTCTTTCTCCGAAGCCAGTGCCCTATCTCGGTCCCGTTGGTCCGCACCCACCTCAGGGACAGAGCCATCTTACCCAGATGACAGATATGGGTCTGATACAAGCCTGGCACCAAATTCCACGCGTCTCTGCATTTTGGGGTGAGTGTTCGGTCAACTTTCTGACCAATGCCCTCAAGAGTCGACACGGCTTCCCCGTCATCGGCATGTGGGATGGTGTGCCCTTTGGTTATTTCGAGCTTTATTGGGTCAAGGAGGATTTGTTGGGTCGCTACATTGGAGCAGAGTCAGCAAATGACTGGGACCGTGGCGTCCATGTGCTAATAGGAGAGGAGTGGGCGCGTGGGAGAGTACAAGCTTGGCTTAGCAGTTTAGTTCATTATGGGTTCATGGCAGATTACAGGACCATGAGCATGTGTGTCGAACCCAGGGTTGACAACACGAGGTAAGTCGATATCTGGTTAAGGAGCTCTCGAAGGATCATGGAAGCTAAAGTCAATGCCAGATTCATTCAACACCTCGAGGATGCGGGGTTCACCAAAGAAAAGGAGGTGACGTTCCCGCACAAACAGGCATGGTTTGGTCGGTTGAGGAGAGAATCTTGGGAAGGACCTGCATTTTGAGTTCAGTTCCCATGCAATATACCACAAATCCAGCGGAGGAAGGCATGTCCCTTTTATACGTAACACGCTCCTAGAACACAATGAGGCTGCCGGCCTGTGGAATATCCTCCACAGACGCTTCACCTACCTTGCCCAACATTTCATTGTCATGTTCATTACTTGACGCCACGCCAACACGCTATCGGTTTCAACGACCAATATACGGCTGGTTACAGCCCGTTCGTCCCTATATCCTGACCTGCCAAGCCTGTCTGGGACAGGAATCCTTGACGTGGACCTCGTTCAACTCCTATCCAGATTTGGCAGGTCTCCCTCCCTATCTTAACGCATACCGAGAGAAGAGGATGTCTTGCACAACTGGGTAGGTGGAAAGATTCGCAAGTGCAGTTCCTTTATTACTGCTTCATACCGTCAAACCTTGGAGGAGGCCAGTGCTGAGTTTCAAGCAAAGTACAAACACATTCCAGGTTAGCTTGACTGTCCTGTTTGCTGATGAGGGTTCAGTTATAGGGAACGGCCCGTTACAGCACCACTCACAAACACCTGACTCCCGTTTCCCACCAACAGTATGGAAAATACACACGGCCAGGAGCAAGAGATACAATCGCACTCGGTACTTCCGGGATGAGGATATTATGTCTTTTGTTGCGAGTGCCTGGAGTCCGCCAGCAGAAACGAAGTGTTTTAGTGATGATTTGTTTGGGAGGTCTCTGCAATGACCTATCTTCGAACCGACCATAATGTGCAGAAAGAGCATGTTTGTCATTTCACATCCCCAGTGTTTCCTTCCTTGATCGCTTTTCCTGTTTACTCGGCCCTGCGGTTCCCCCTTGCCACCGACTCAAAAACAATATACGGAACCCCCTAAACGCTGTCCAACGCGGAATTTTTTGCACAATCCAGGAAATACAATGTTTCATCAGACTTACATGGGCCTTCTCGGCTGATATTCCTTCCACTCGACGGGGGATACAAGCTCGGATAGACACAGCAAAAGCTGAAATGCTTGGCCGATGTTTCAAGCGCGTTTCTTCCCGTCATTGCACTCCCGTTCAAAGTGCGAGTTCTTATACAAAGCAATAAATACCGGAGTGTGCGTGCGGCTGTCAGCCTTCCTCGCTGTTTCTTGTCACTTGCTTCTCGATTTTTCTTTGTTAAACTTGGACTGTCTGTCTGAGCTGTACTTAAAACAGCAGTACAAACTACGGTATTCTGGAAGCCAATTTTTGTTACCTAGCTCCAAACGCAATACATTTTGTTACTCGGAGCTCAAATAGGTTCATGCAGACCTGTCCCACCAACTCCTCCCTACGTCTAGTCGTTTCTGGAACGTGTGTTCACAACCCCCAAATTCCCATCATGAGGCCCAATATCTTGTACCTGATTGCAGCTCTGAGCACACGAGTAGCAGCCGATGAAGCGCCTTCAAATAATGACTTGCATCCTTCCATCTGGTGTTCGGCAGCTTTTCTTTACCCACGCCAAGACAGGCCGAATAACATCGTCCTGAAGAACGTCTTTCACGGGTTCTGTGGATTGAAAGGGTACGAAGTGTCTACCGACATTGAGCTCAACCAATGTTTGGATAACGTGAATGGGCAGGTGCATTGGAAGGAGAAGTAAGTTTCTTTGTTTTACCTTTCGCTAATTTTCAAGATCCTTCACAGCGCATCCTACCATAAAGCACTTCAACATTTGTCTCAAGAACAAAGAAACACAGAGGTACCACAAGAGAGCCCAGTCACTAACATTTTTTTCGGACGCAACAGTGGAAACGGAATCGGCAACTGTGATTGCAGAAGCAAATGGAAAAGTCCTCTTGTAATTGAGTGTCAATGCCTAGATGATCGGGGAAACAAGAAGATATCCAGCATCAATCTCAGTAAGCTTCTTTTTTCCTTCAGTGTTTTCTCATGTGCTCTCGACTTCAAGCATCACCTGCCTCAAACATTGCGTGTTCCTAGTTTCTTGTGAGTCAAACAGAAGCTAATGCAAGGACCGCTCGTGTACTAGACGAGCAAATGACGTACGAAAACGGCACCTTCAAATGCTTTGGCTCCTCGGGAAAGACCGATGATGTCTCCTACCGATCACCCGGCAGATCGGGAGAGGGCGCGGGTGAGAAATTGGGACTCGAATCGAATATGATACTTAAGAGAGGGCCAAGAGGGTGAAGTTGCTAGCCTGAGGATGTGGCTAGAGGTATCTGTGGAGGCAGGTGTCATTGTACTCGAGAAGTCGAGGGGGAGTGGTGGTATAGTGGACGTTTTTTTTTTTTGATAGGAGTTTTTCTTCTTCTTTTCAGATAATCGATTAGTTGGGATACTAATACATAGATGATAGAGTTAACAGCAGCCAAAATTGGACCTCGCAATGTTCCCATAATTCTCTAGATCTCTTTTTCCGAGCAAGTTGGAGTCGTCGCGCCTCGAGTGACCACGTGTTCGATGAATGAAAGAACATTAAAACTGAGGCAATGCGTTTATGTTCGTAGCTGCAGTTGGAGTTAGCCGACTCGAGACACCCTTTATCATGATTTTCCTTGGTCTAATGGATGAACGTCCCTGTCTAGTCTAGAACAACAAAAACGATTTCCTGGTGTAAGTCTCCCCGTCGTTGAGAAGTCGTCACTTACAGCCCTAACCCTGCGAAGCCTACACTTTCGTCTTCTGGTTGCTGGTGATCACGTGCGAGAGCTACAATGCAAATTCCCCAACCCCCCAAGCCCTGGCAATTGCGGAATCCGGACACGGCGTCATCGGACAATGTAACAAGTAGAAGTTGACAAACTTCGCTTTCAGGGTCCGATTACGTCTAGTTACATTGGCTGGCATTTCTTCAGACCCCTTGGGATCATTGAGGGATTCACTGTCGAGTGCGACAGCAATCCAGTTAGGAGCGCAGCTGGTGGAAATACCTCGACCCCAGTCCACCAAGATGGCTTCTAACCCCCCCTACATCAACTCGATCTTTTCCAGTTCCGCACCCCCCGAGCATCCGCAATCATTCCAGCAATCACAACATCCTCAACACCCCATCATTTCACAACAGCAACAGCTCCAGCAACAGCAGCAACAACAACAACAACAACAAGTTGCTCCGCCTCAGCAAAACCAACCCAAGCAGAAGCAACCACGCAAGCCTCGCCAGCCAAGGAAACAAGCTCAACAGCAACAACAGCAACAGCAGCAGGTCCAACAACAGGTGGCCCCCCCGCAGCAGCAATTGGTAGGAATTGACGCTCAACGTTTTGCTCAACTCCAAGCCGAGGTTGGTCAACTTCACCAGCTCGTTCAAGGTATCATCCACCGTCTCGATGCCTACGGCGTCCCATCCCTGCCAGGCGGACACCATGCACCCCTTCTTCTTCCGCAACAGCATGCCGTCCCAGTCTCCGCTGCCGGGACTTCCACCCTAGGGGCCGCCACTGCAAACTCTGCAACCAACAACACAATCAACTTTAACGCTCTTCTACAAGCTGGCACATCCCACGATGTTGGCGGTAGTGGCGGTGGTGAAAGTAGCGGCACCGGCGTTGGCGGCGTAAGCGGTCTCGTCAACGGCGACCATGGCCATCATCATCATGATGACGGCTCCGGCGGCAACATGGCCACCCACCACCAAGACGACGGCATGGGTGACAATGACATGGACGACGACGACGATGAAGAATCCCGCCAGCTCCAGCTCCTCTCAGCAAACCTAGCAGGCGACCAATCCCTTGGGCCCTCCGTCTCCTGGGACGCTGGTGCCTCTTCCGGATCAGGAGCAGGAGCAGCAGGTTTCGACATGGCCTACCCGCCCCAAGGGCACATCTTCCACATTCAACTCTCCACCTCGGCAGGCGGCAAAAACTACGTCGGCGGCGGCCCCAATGGGGCCTCGGTGATAGTTAACAACTGGACGCGCCAGCACGGCTACCGCGTCATCACGCGCCGGTCCAAGATCAAGAACGACCGGTACCACCTGACCATGTCGTGCGCGCTCAGCGGCAATAAGTACCGACCGGTGCCCGGGCCGACGCAGGAGCAGATTGAGGAGGCGAGAAGGAACGGTCAGCGGAAGCCCTACCAGAGAAGGATCGGGACGGATAAGTGTAATTGCCCGTTTAGATTCGTGTTGAGGGAGACGGCGAAGCATAGCTCGACGTTTGAGGTCCGTTGGACTATGGTCGGCCCGGATCAGCAGCCGGCTATGCATAATCATGGACCGGATCCGAAGGCGTTGGTGGGGGATGAGTAGTCGAGTACTCGCGACAGTTAGAGCTCGTGGAGTGGGACGTTCGAATGGGCTTCGACGAGGGAGAGATCACAGACGAAGGAGAGAAGGGCAAGACGAGAAAGGGGGGACTATCAAAGATGGGAGGACAAGGGTTGTGAAGGACGAGAAAGTGAGAGGATGGAATAGACTGCAACGAATGTGGCTACAGTACATTGACCAGCGTCGTTTTTTTTTCTCTTGTTTTCCCTTCTTCGGTGGACCTGACTTGGACATTATGCGATGGGACCCAAACAGTTACGGTTTGGACTGCTCATCCGCGGAAGAAATGGTCCGAAGAAGTCTATATAAGGGTTTTTATTCGTTTTCTTTTGTTTAGTTTTCTTATGCCTCGGTGTGAGTTATCTGTACATGTAGTGTTTAATGTGTCTTTGCTACGGGTGAGCTTTTTTTTTTCCCTTTTTGTTCCCATCGCCAAGGACTCAGCAACATAAACTGTATTCCATCTTGTGGGTGTGGCTAACTGCGGGAACACAACTTGCGAGGCAAGATAGCCGGCATGCTATCGTGAGTGATGATGCAACCGTTCAAACTTCTTACCTACCCACAGTTTTGCTGACATTTCAATAGCTTGCTGGTACTCAGTGAACTAGACGAGCTTACGTAGCCTACTTTTGGGGCTATGTAAGACTGTCCTTTTCGTCATATGCGCTTGTAGCCTCTGCCTCGCTGCCTAGGGTAAGCGTTCGTTGTCGGACTTTCGATGTAACCTCTCGCAATTGCTTTTCGTACAAATCTCCAGTCTAAAACGCCTTTTATCTCCTACCAGTCACTCTGATTCATTCACGTTTCCTCATCCTCTGCCCGAAACTCACTTTCGCAACAAATATCAAGCCGCCAGCACTTTGCGACTCTCCCCATTGCGTCTACAAACTTGCCTCCATAAACAACAAAGTCAAGGAGAATGCCCGAAGACACTTTCCTTTCCAACAACGATGACCAAGGCTCCCCGCCGGCAACAGAGGGAGTCAAGTTACCATCCTCCTACGAAGTCCCCGAGACTGAATTCTGCGTTTACGGAAAAGTGAGTCGCTTTTTTTTTTCTTTTTTTTTTTCTGCTATCACCACCCAAACCCCCCATTAACACGAAAACAGGTCTACGCCCACCCCCAACACGCCGACGCCCTAGCGCGCGTCTACGAAGCAACCACCCGCCTTTCCGCCTTTGAGCCGGGCGTGATTTATTACTGCATTTGCCGGGAATCACAACCCAAATCCAGTGGGGAAGGGGAAGAGAAAGATGGAGAACGAGCATCTGGAGGATCGAGGGTCTTCCACTTCTTTGAGAGGTACACGGGAAGGGAAGCGTTTCAGGCGCATAATCGCCAGCCGATTATTAGAAAGTTGTTGGAGGAGGATAAGTATATCGAGAAGGTTGAGGCGGTGTTTGCGAAGCCTCTTGCGTGAAGTGAGGCCTGAGTCCCTGAAGGAGCGGAGGGTGGAAGGGGTGAGGACGGGGGAGGGTGGGGGAGTGATGGTGATAAAGGGGAGGGTTTTTTTGTTAGATGGATGAGAGAGGTTGAGTGAGTGACGAGAGAAGAGTGAGAAAGTGACGGGAGAAGTTGAGGGACGAGAGAAGGAGAGTGGGAGTAAAGTGAAGAGGCAGGAGGGAAGGGCGATATGTTGGGGAGTGGGGAGTTTTTTCCATCTTCCATCTTTGTGTGGATGGGAAGGTGCGAAAAAAGTCATGACGATTGCAGAGGATGGAGTTTTCACCACAAAAAAAAAAAAAAAAAAAGACACATCATAGGTCTCTCGCTCTTTCCTTCTTATGCGTCATCATGAGAGTCCCGCCTTACACCTTCCGTTTCTTGACAAGCCGAGCATCGTCTTGATCCGCACCCGAAGCTGAGAACGTCGGATACGGTACAGAGCACTGGTTTCTCTTGAGCATCATATCTGGTGATTCTCGACACTATCACTCGGGTTTCGTACGAAAACAAAAGTTAACCACCGTGGACCGTGGTGGCGACGATCTTATCAGCCGGATCCCGGAAATAGATGAAGCAATTCCCGAGACCCCAAGTTTGAATCACCAACATGTGGTACCGTACGAACCAACGTCGAGGTAGTGTTCTGATGCTCCTTCCCAATCCCGCCCTTGTTTCCCCGCACTTTACCAGATTCGCCTTCCACCACAAAATCCAGGCCGTTGATGATCATATATCCGTTCAGATTCAAATGCATGTAACGTATGACACTGCATGACACAGATTATTGTTCAACAGATAGGGAAGGAGATATTGGCTTCCCTCCATTCGCGGGGAATGGGTTTCATCAAGAATGATGTCTCTCTTTGACGCCCCCGCACTCTTATCCCTTGTGCGCGTCTTACTAAGTACCGACCCGGCGGCAGTCATAGGTGCATATCATGCTGCTCACGTAGGTACTCCGCCGAGCAGAGTGCAGACCAGCAGACCAGCAGACATATGTGAGTTCGACGACCACTCGACGATACCCTTAGCTTAACCTGTCATCCGACTAATGCCTTCACCTGCCACCATCGGCTGTAGTCAAGTTGTGGCCAACAAAATCCCCGAACCCCGATGACCCCTTATTGCGTGACCATGCAACCCCCAAGACCAACCGCTGAGATCGCCGAGGATCTCGACGGCGGCACCACCCGACGCGTATCAAGCCATGACCCAGAAAAGATCCAATCGAGCGCCGGTACAACCCAAAGGTTCAGCGAACAAATCCCCCATGAAATGCTCGAAGAACTGGCTCCCAACGGGGAGGGCGACTACATCTGCGAGAAGGTCGACAATATGACCGAGGAGGAGGCCATCGCCATTGTGCAGGAATCCGTGAGATTCCACGCCGACGACTGGAACTTCCCCTCAGAAATGCGCGAGCGTATGGAGCGCCTTCTCGAAGGCCCCAAGGCGTATGGAGAGTTTTACGACCGGGACTTGAGAATCGATGCCACATTGATGCGCTACTCGTCTCCTTATCCCGGGGTTCGTGCGGTCCAGGAGTTGAAGGATGACCCAACGGTGCCGATTGAGACTATCAGGGCGTACTTCTTGGGAGTGGCGTGGGCGGTTATTGGAACGTTCATGTCTACTTTCTTCAACAGCAGATTTCCGTCTATCGGTATGTTTGAGGTTGTCTTCTCTGGAACTCACGTTGCCTTCACCCTTTGAAAACTTGGACTGATGGTCTCTGGCAGGTCTTAGTGGGTCGGTTATCCAGATCTTGCTCTTCCCATGTGCTAAGCTACTGGAGCGTTTGCTGCCAGATTGGGGCATCACGGTCTTTGGCGTTCGTCACTCGCTCAACCCAGGACCGTGGACGTTCAAGGAGCAAATGTTCGCCACGATTTGTTACAATATTGCCATCTACACCACCAACTCATATGGAATGGTACGTTGCCGGTGTGGCTACTAAGATGATATAGGCTAACGTATCAGAAAGATCTTGGTCCAAAGAATGCCAGTCTACTACGGGCTCAAATTTGTCAACTTCGGATATCAACTCATGTTAACGCTATTTGTCCAGCTTATGGGTATGGGATTTGCTGGGTATCTACGGAGATTCAGTGTCTACCCTGTCAAAGCGTTGTGGCCAACCATTCTGCCCACAATCGCCATGAATCGAGCTTTGACAAGACCCGAACCAAAGGAAAACATCTACGGATGGACCATTTCCCGCTATCGGTTTTTCTACATATGTTGTCTGAGCATGGCAGTTTACTATTGGCTCCCCGGCTACCTCTTCACTGCCCTTTCGACATTTAACTGGATGACTTGGATAGCTCCAAATTCCGTTGTCCTCTCCCTTCTAACCGGCTCAATCACAGGCTTGGGATTGTTCAACCCCATCACCACATTCGACTGGAACGTCGCCACGAGCTCGTATGCCGCACTATCCCAACCTTTCTTCGCAACTTGTACCATGTACTTTGGCGGCATTCTCGGCGGTCTCATCATCTTAGGCATATACTACAAGAACATGAACTACACGGCGTTTCTACCCATCAACTCCAGTTCAGCCTTTGCCAATGACGGGACGCCCTATCAGGTCCAGAATGTGGTGGTGGACAATCAACTGGACCAGACCAAGTATCAGAACTACTCACCACCTTTCTACTCGGCTGGATATATTCTGACTGTTGGGGCAAACTTTTGCTTTTACCCAGTGTAAGTCTACCCTTTCGAAAGGTCGTAAGAATAAACCGAACGTGTTACAGCCCGTACATTACACATCCAAGCGTCTTTATTATGCCTTCCACCGCAACCTTTATGCATCCTTTTGGATCATATAATCCCTAATGGGCTCTATCCAATGTGTTTCTCATGTTGTACGATCGCTATAACAGTTTTGCGACGGCCTTTTCTAGCCAACATGAAAGCGAGGCGTATCTGACCGTCCATATTCGGGTTCATTTTTATGATGACTTCGCGCTTCCACTCCGTCAAATGTCTTGTACTGACCGTGTCGAATCTCAGGTACTTTCTCTATATCATGGTCAACCAATGGAAGACTATCGGCCAAGCGTATGTCGACTTTTATCACGGGCTAAGATACGGAAAGGGAAACTATGACGACGCAATGGACGTTCACAGCCGACTCATGGCTCAGTATCCCGAGGTTCCGGACTGGTGGTTTCTCATCATCCTCGTGGGCGCAATTGTTGTATCGGTCATCTTTCTCAGGATCTATCCGCTCGATACGCCGGTCTGGCTAGTGTTCCTCGTCATTGGCATCAACCTTGTCTTTGCTGTGCCGTTATCGTTCCTGTCGGCGACCACTGGCACGAACCTCGGCTTGGGAGCATTGGTCCAGGTAATAACCGGATTTCTCCTACCTGGAAACACCAACGCCTTCCTGTTTGCACAGACACTAGGGTCCTGGGCTCTAGCAGGATATGGCGACAACATGGTTCAGGACTTGAAGATGGGGCATTATGTGCGGATTCCGCCAAGAGCCGTGTTCAGGAGCCAGATTGGCACCATTATCATCACAGTCTTTGTTGCCGTTGGGACCCAGGACTTTATCATGAACAATGTGAAGGGCCTTTGCACTCCAAACCAGCCTTCTCGCTTCACCTGCGCCAACGACGGGAATCCCCTATACGCCAGCTCTCTGATGTGGGGCCTTCTCGGATCGGACCGCATGTTCAACTCCCTCTACCCGTTGTTCAAGTGGTGTTTCCTCATGGGCACTTGCATCGCCCTGGCTTTCCTCTTTGGGCAGACCTACGGCCCTCGCTATCTCCCCGGCGTCAAGGAAAGGCTCCGCCAGCGTCTGTCTCGGCGCACTTTCGCCATGCTAGACCGCACCTTGTTCCCCTTTGTTGCGTCCCTCCTCTGGCTGAACCCCATCTTGGTCATCCAGGGAGTGCAGCACTGGGCGCCGAGCAACATGAGTTACAAGACACCTGGGTTCATCCTCTCGTACGTGTTTATGTACTGGATGCCCAAACACCGGTTGGCGTGGTGGGAAAAGTACAATTACGTTTTGTCGGCTGCCTTGACGGCTGGCGTGGCCATCAGCGGGCTAATCATCTTCTTTGCGGTCGGGTATAATCCGAAGAAGCTGGAGTGGTGGGGGAACACGGTTAGTGGTGCGGGGGTGGACGGGAGAGGGACCGGGATCTTGGAGATCCCGAAGGATAGAGGATACTTTGGGCCCGAGAAGGGGACGTTTCCTTAGGGCGGAAGGAAGTGTTTGTTTTGTGCTTTTGATTTCTTCAGGTTCGGAACTCTCATGATGCGATTGAAGATGCGAGTTGGGTGTGTCCAAGGGAGTCAATGACCGAGGGTTAGGGTTGGTGGTGACCCACGACGCAATGGTGCTGGGAAAGGTCAGTTTGTTTCATCACGAAGTTTTGACTTTTCTCCGAGAAATGATCGACAAAGTCTCTGCAGTTCTAGGCTTGCCTGGATGGGCTTCGACTTGTTTCATCGCTGCACAATGTACGTCAGCTGGTCCCGTATTGATGTTGGTGTTGAGGATTTCGGGCGGTGAGGTCGGTTTTCCCACAACACAGCCCGGTCTTGGATGGCTCGGCTCGTGCTTGGTTTTCTGGGTCGGCTTTCTGCAGGGACCATCCCATTGTAGGAACACAGTTTTGGGATGGTTGACGTTGCCGATGTGCCGTTGCACTGGTTAAGGGTTTTGTTTTGTTTGCCTGACCATCTGTCAAGTGTGAACTGCCCGCTGGGCGGGATTCTTGGGGTTGCAGTGCTTGATGGTTGCGTGCTGACGTACATATTGGCCGGTTTGTGAGGACTCCGCGTTTCGACATCATAGCGATATCTACTGCTTCGATTTCCGGAGCTGATCCGGTCAACCACCCGATTTGTTTACTGAAGCTGAAATCTTAGTTCCTGGCGAGGTTGGAGGATGATGCTGGCGCTTACGAGGCCCGGGCCCAGGACCCATCACCCGGCGCCGTCTGATCTCATCCCGGCTGAGCTGTTCGCTAGTGGAGCACGCTGCAGCTTGTCACAGCACCTTGCAGTGCTGTCATTGGGCCAACCTCGCGCATTTTTGGGGGTTTTGGGGTTGATGGGTCCTGAAGGTGCATGTAAGTCGATGGTCCAAGAAGGTAGGGTTGCGTACCTTACATAGTGCGGTGAAGAAAAGACGCAAAGGAAGAGTGCTATAACTTCTTTTTGTTCCTTTCTTAACTTTGCGGAGAAGATGGTGAAACATCTTTCTTTTTCTGTTTTAACGGAAGAAGAAACGCCGGGCAACAAGGGAAAAGGCACACGGCGCAAACCCGAACAGCAGCTACAGTATCCACAATCCACTTAGACGACGAACAGTCGACCCCACTTTTGCGCATCCGCTTCAGCGCAACCAGTTTTGTCCAGCCTTCAGCTCTTTTTTACTTTGGGGAATTTTAAAAAGACGAGCTCGCAAGGACAACGGCGTGGAAAGAATTTGGATCGGCTCCTCCAACCATTTCTCCGGTCGCTTGTCTCGTGGTTGGGTTGCAACAGCAAAGCTTCGGAAACCAGGAACCATCTGCCGATCGACGTCATCGCAGTTTATCAAGGTCCCTTTAAGGTACTTAACAAGTGGACGCGACCTGGGCTGTTGACCGCCAAACACCTGCAGACGAGGCAACCTTTACAAAAGGCCAACCGGAAGAAATAAGCAAAAGAAGCAAAAGAAGGGTGACACAGCACGGAGTCAGCAACAACTTGAACGACAAGCGACAGAGAAACCGGGCAACCCGGGCAACCTTCAAGGCTCATCTCCTGCGATTAGGTGTTTGCAACTTTTCGACTTTTGCGCCGCTCCCCGAAAAGCAACATAAAATCCGGTCACATCCCCTTTCAACGAGGAATTCCAGAGTCGCCAACTCTTTCTCTCCCCGTCTCCGTCCAAGATGCTCTTCGCAATGATGTTCGCCTTCTGGCGCTTCCTCGAAATAATCACACTTGTAAGCATCCACCACCACAAAATGTCTAACCTCCCTGGCCGTGGCACCTGTCTAACCTCACCTTCTTGTTGTGTCTCACAGATACCAACAATGGGCATGCTAGCCTACTTCGTAGACGGCTACGTCAAAGCCAACGCCCTCACGCCGACCTACATCCTCATCCTCTTCATCGTCTCCGTCTTGGCCCTCGCCTGGTCCATCGCCACTTTATTTTCCTACCACCGCTCCTCCACCAACGCGCAATTCGTCTCCTTTGTCGACCTAGCTTTTGTCGGCGCTTTTATCGCCGCCGTCTTTTACCTGCGCTGGATCGGCTCGGTTAACTGCACCAGTGTCGACCGTGGAAACCCGTATTTCGTCGACTTGGGCGCTGTCGGGTCCGCGAATTTCAACACGTTCCGTATCAACGTCAACAAGACGTGCGCGATGCTAAAGGCCTGCTTTGCTTTCGGCATCATGAACTGCATCTTTTTCTTCATTACGAGCTTGTTGGCGTGGATCCATGGCGCCCATACGGCAAGGAGCGAGAAGGTTTATGCTACCCGTAAAACGACGACGCATCATCATCACCAGCGTGGTGCGAGTGGTCACAGGAGGAGCCACAGTGGAAGCCATAGCCGCAGCAGGAGGTCGAGGTCGCATTCGAGGTCGTATGTCTAGGAGGGATTTGACGTCGTGTGTGAGGTTTGGGAACATGTTCGTGAGGAATACTGGGAGGAGGTACCGCCGCAGCCGTCGTTGGAAGGACGACGACGGGAATGCCGACTACCCCCTGCTGGAAGCTTGCTCCAAGTTTCCGCTGGGGGCGGTGGCAATGGCCAACGACGTTGTTGAACAATGTTCGGCGAAGCTTGGATGATGCACATGTTCTTTCTAGAAGGATGATGAGGAGGCTGATGGATATATGGTCGAAGAAGCTGCGCTCCGACCCGAACGGTTTATGACTGTAATGATTGTCATGTACATACTTGATAACGATGATGATTGAGGAATCAGGCAGGTGTTTTCTCCTTTATATAGAATCTATGGCCGGTGGCCAACGCTTTTGCACCCACAGGGCCCTATTCGCGGCTTGCGTGACACACTCGCGTCAAAGGGACTTTGCGACTGAGGGTGGGATTGAAGATCGTATCATTCCGGAGTCTTGTTTACGTTCGGTGTTGACTTTGACTCTTCGCTGTCAAGATAGGCTAAGCAACTGACCCGAGTCACTGATCATGACCCCAGGTCTGTGTGAGTCTTGACTGATGCACGACCGCTACATTCGGGCGTGCGCATCATCAACCTCAGGTTAATACAAAAGGGGTGGCTGGAATCCTTCGCTGGGTACGAAGGACCTTGCTTTCTGCATTCATAATCTCACCGGAGACAACAAACGACCGAGACGATACAGCAGCTGGTTCAGAGAACATATATCCAGAATAGTCCAACCCTCAACCCTCTAGACACAATGGGAGCCACACTCTCACAGCCATTCATTCCCTTACTCTCAAGGAGCATCAAAGCCAAGTCCAAACGACCCCGATTCCGATTCCGATTGCGACTTCGAATGCGCTGGAAGAGAAAACAAAGCCATTCGGAAATCCGCGCCCTGTTTCCCACCCCAGACCATGATGATCAGCAGTACCGCGAGTCAAAGCTCTACGACAGCAGTTGCACCGAGAACGAAGAGAAGCCTCCCCTCCCAATCCGCTACACCTTTAACTCCGCATCCTCTTCAACCGCTCCCACAGCCCCAGACCAGGTAGCAGAGAAAATACCAGGTGCAGTCAATTCTCTCAACGAGTCAATTAGAGCCACGGGCACTTCACTCGGCAGCTTCTCCGAGTCGCCCCAGAACTTGATGCCTGTTCCCATTTCCAAGGAGAAGCCTCTGCCACTGTTGCCAGAGCCACCTCTACCTTCCACTGTACACCACACCCCCAGCCAACAGACGCAAACTAGCATTCCCTACGAACTCCAATCCAGCGTTAGCCAAGCCGCCGATACGTCTGTCAAAGAGACCAAACAAGGGGGCGATGATGAGACAGAGCATGATATCTCAGACTCAGACTTCCCAGTCCTTCACCGCTGCCCCAACCCAGAGAGACCACACACCCCACCCCCCTGGGACACCTCCCTCACCGGGTACGGATCCGTACTGGAGGTTTCTCGTCCGTTCAGGGCCAGGCGCGTGTTTGAGCATCCGCTTGTTGAGGGACACTTTTTGGGGAATATGGGGAACGCAGATTCATTCGCTGGTGGTGGTGGTCCGATAGCTGCTGCTGCAAAAAGGAAGAGGTGGAGGGAACAGGGAGGGAGAGAATTTGGAATGAAGGAGAAGAAGATGAAGGAGAAGAAGAAAAAGAAGTCAAAAAGTAAAAGAATGTCCGAGTGGAGGAGGTGGAAGCCTTTGCCTACGTACCCGGCTTGCACGAGTGTTGCCCAGAGGGCTAGTACGTGGGCTAGCTCTGATCACAGGGCATGGGCAGCGGTTGTTGAGGAGGTCGAAGAACGGGGATATCAAGGAGAGGATGAGAAGGAGGAAGAGAAAGACATTGATGAGGAAGAGGATGGGGAAAATGAAGAGGACGACGAGGATTTGGAGGAGGCGATAAAGAGGTTTCTGGAGATGAAGATCCCGGTCGACTTGAACAGTTTACGTCAGTTAAGAACCAGTTTTGGGGAAGCTGGGGATGATGCAACGGGTAGTGGAACCGGGGGAGCTGCAGAGGGGCTGGTGAAGGAGAAGGAAGATATATCGAAGGTGATGGAAGGCGAGCAAGACACGTCATCGCCCTTCGTCGAGTCGTTGATGTTTAGAATGATGGCTGTGGGGAGGGAGATGCATCCAGAGCAGATCATGATATATCTGGAGGAATCGGACCCAAAGTCGGAAGTAATTCCAGTATCACGTAAAGATGGAGTCGGTGGACGTGGAAGGGAAAGGACGAAGAGCTATTGAGCACTGCAGGAGGATGAGGTTGCCTGGGCACATGGATGATAGTTGTTGAGGAAGGCGAGAGGGACGGCGTTTGAAGCAAGAACCAAGTATAATCACGAAGCAAGATATTTATCAAGGCCCTAGCTAGCCTCTTGCATGTGCGAACGTGACAGCCCTGTCTTGCACCTTCCGCTTCTTCCACAAATAGAGTATCGTCTTGATCAGCGGGCACTCGAAGAATTTGATTCTTTGAATGTTGGTATCCCTAGCTCGAGATACACAACCTCACCCCACTGGTTAGCCTTCCAAGCCGAACTTCTCCCCAACAATCTCCTCACTGAGCTTCCACGGTCTTTCCGCGGCCACAGCATCTTTGGCGTACTCGCATGGGTCCGAGATCTGGCAGTCATCCAGGTATAATCCATTGGTCTCTGTCAATTTGGTTGTCAACGAACGCCCTGTTCCCACAAACACTTCAAATATGAACAGCAAAAAAAGAAAAGAAAAACCTACGACTCAATGCCGGATCAAGCGCCGCAACCATCGTCGTCGCACAGCCCTGAGTTCCACTCCTGTATCGGGAAACCTCTTGCCGATTTCGGCTTCAACAGCTTCGAGCTTGGATCTGGTGCGTGATGCGAGAATCAGAAGGGAAGGCGATTGCGATGCAAAGGCGAAGGCGGTGGCAGCCCCGATTCCTTTCAGGCTGACGCCTGTGGCGAGGACTGCGAGTGGCCATTAGCTTCCGCGAAACCATAACAACTCGGTGGTCGGAAGTTTCCTTACTTGTCCTTCCTCGAATCTAAGTGGTCAGCAAACACACTCGCGACCTCGGTGCCTGTATTCCGCTCATTGAACTCCGGATGAGAAGTCATTTTGATGACTTTCGTGCTTGGCGATGAATATGCATTAGATTTTGACAAGAAAGAAGAATCGTCAAGTCTTTGAGGACCTCAACCTCGACATGATGGGAGCGGAGGGGTTGACAGGACACTACGTAACATTCATTAGAGGAGGCACCGGATGAATAGGTGTCAACACCTCATCGCTACCGGCAATATTGGTTGAGCCGGGGTTGAGAGCTTCCCGCGTTCTTTGGTAAGAGGAACAGGAAACGGAGATCTCACCATACAGTCAGTGGTTAGGACTCACCCCTCGCCTTTTGTCGGTAAACGGGTTCCGTCCGTTTCCCCTTCGACTTCCTTCCTGGCTTCTCGTGCGGCCGCTTCTGTGATTACCTCGATACCTTGGGGCCTCAACTGAGTTCAACAAATCTTACATGCATCAGTCCGATCTCCATAAAATACACAATGTTTTTATGACACGGCTTGCGCCGTAAGCTTGCCGTCGCCGATAGTAAACCGATCTTGCAAATAGGCAAGGGCCTCTTTGGTACACCCGTTGTTGGTTGTAGGTATGAATGTCCGCCTTGCCTACTTACCCCAGGACCCTGTGTTACCATATCATCAGCCAGCCTTATAGCGAGAATGTAAGCACTAGTTCTGCAACCACGAAGACGGCCGCAAGATTGTGACTTCGATATGAATATGAAGCTGCCGCTGGCCAAACTCGGTTACCGTAGCGACTGTCTAAATGGCTGACAGATGAGATGGCGCTCCTGGGTTACCATCCTCTTGCTTCTCTGGCGATCACATCATTCATCGGCCGTCAAACTGAGTGGCTCCGAAGAAAATCGGACGGCCAACACCTCCAAGGGTGGGTAATACGATACAAGTAGGAGCCTACATACACGAATCAGTGGGAGACTGTCAAGAATGTTGGCATGAAGGATAGTGTCCAACCTCTGGATCGGTTGTCGTCCTATCTTCCTCTCACTGGTCCTATCCAGGACATCATGCATCTGACCCACTGGCTCACCGGCTTCCTGGCAACCCCTTCCCAGCCGAAGTTGCCAACTCCCAGATTGTACCCAAACATAGCCAACGGGCTTGCCAGCGGGCAGCTTCCCGAATCGGTGCCGCTGCAATACCGCCCGTGACCCTGCCATCGAGCTACGGACGGGAAAGGATTGACCCCATTCCGCATGTAAGGACGCTTCATGTCTGTCAGCAACTGCAATAAAGCGGCGCAGCAGAAGACCAAGCGAACCATAGACATGTTGAACGGTAACCAGATGAGAGCCAAGGGTTGCTTGCCATGCCTGGCAACGGCACAGCACAGTCCACAGTCGACGGGAGAACAACAAATCATGGGAATAGAGCATGGAGACGGGAAGTAAGGTGATGTTTACCTGTACCCGTCCCCGGCCTGTTATTGCAAGCGGGGGATCGGCAACGAAGGGCTGGAGGGTATATGAGTCCCGCTGGATGGAAATATCGGTTGTAGGCAGGATATAGTGGTGAGAATGGAGCGGAGACTGCTTGGTCGTATTAAGTCCGTGTGGTTCTTTGCTTTTGTTGTCATACGATGGCGAGAAAGATGTCCGAGTATGGGATTGTGAATCGCTGTACAACACCAGACACCACTGGGTCATCAACCATGACATGCCGTCATCCATCGCAGGGCTCATCCCGCTATGGTCGAGGTCAACCTTGCGAGACAAGTTTAGTGCATAAACTCGGCTTTCACTGTACGTTGAATAGCAGCGTAGATGCAGGTGGACGTTGTTGTTTCTTGTGCCCCAAAACGGACCCTTTGTGCTCGTTGTAACGTATTGTAATCTTTCTGTTTGGTTCGATTCATTGTGGTGTGGCTCTGTAATTGGTAACTTTGGTGTTTATGCTGCTCGATTGATGCCTCAACTAAAAGGTTCAGAGGGTGTCAACAAAAGATGTCTGTCCGTCTGAAACGCCAATGTCAACAAAAATGACCTTCCATTAAGCGGTTCAGGCGCGACATACCTTGAAAGCATATATATGGTAGCATGAGGAGACGTGGTCATGGAAGATTCTTGGGAACCGAGGGAAAGAAGGTTGGATCTTGCAGTCTCTCGCGGTTGCGCTTTGCAATCTCAGCCTGCCTCTTCTTCAACAAGCGTTGCTGGTAAAAGGTGCTGTGAGGAACGTAAGTATCAGTGCGATGTACTCTAGGGTGAAGGAGGAGACAACGAACGGCTTGAGTTCAAATATCCTCGGCTCTTCTTCCACGGGAGGCGATTTGGTCCCTTCTCTACTTGCGCTCTGCGATATTGTCACCCGGTAAGTAAAGACACATTGGCTGATGATAGGAGGCTGTATGGCGTACACACCCTAGAACCCTTTGACTTTTCTTGGTCTTTCTCATCCTTCTTTTCATCCTCGTCTTTGCTCTTTTCACCATCTTTCTTGTCCTTCTTTTTCTCCTTCTCCTTCTCCTCCTTCTTTTTCTTCTGCTTCTCCTCGTACTCCTTCTTTACCCGCTCAATCTCTTCTTCCAGCTCCTTTTTCCTACGGGCCTCAATAGCTTCGGTGTCCATCTTTGGCGTGCAGAGTGCTGGCTCCTTGAGATGGCTTGGGCAGATATAAAAGAAGTCCTTGTTGTCGGGGGTGATGAGGACACTGCTGGTGAGCCGGTAGCAAAGATCGCATGACTTTGCCTTTGTCTCGGCCACCTTGCGGTGTGTGTAAAGGTTTGGAAATGAGATGGTCGCCATGCTCATTTACAGATAATGATGATGGTTGTCTCTCGTGGTGAGTCGACAAAGCAATTGAAATGGACGACTGACAGTTGACGCGGGTTCAACATCCAACCAAGTGGAAAGGCAACCCCATCTCTAGCCGAACCAACAATCAACAGGGGACTGGCTCACTGGGTGGTAGGGGGTTAGGGTTAAAGATGCATCGGTCATAAGATGGAGCTCCAATCCCCGCTTCCCCTGCCTCCACTGTGACTGGACCTGAGTGGAGTCACGCACAGCTCTCCCGCTCCACCGCGGGGAAAGCTTTCAATTGCGCTAGGCCGTTGCCGTGGCCCCTGTGCCTCGCGCCGTAGGGCTGATGCGGGAGCTTCAGTGGGCATTATTCGCTGTCGGAAGGTACCGATCCAGTGAAAGAGCTCCCCGCTACGTGCCGACGCTGCGCGATTGAGTCACTCTGCGATATTCGGCGGGTACAAACCTGACGTACCTACCTTGCTGTTGACAAAACTTTTTTCTTTTTGTTTGTTGCTCTCTTTTTCCCCATTCTTCTCCTGCATCTGTCAAACTCACGTCTCCCCTTTCGCATTGCATAGCGTCAACTCGGCTCGCAAGCTACGGCACCCTCGTATCCACCGACCTCATCCCAATTGACAGCCACGATTCCGTCCAAAGTCGCGCAACCATGAGCGGACAGGCCAAGCCCACCGAGAACATGCTCTGGGGAGGTCGCTTTACCGGTATGCCTCGACAGCTCTCATCTCTGGGTCCTACATAGCAGCAGCTTATCAAGTTGATGTGATCCCATTGCGCGGACCCGACACAATGGTGGAGGCCATAGGCTAATCTTGGCGCGCAGGCGGCCTCGACCCCCTCATGGTCCAGTACAACGAGTCCATCCACTTCGACCGTGCCCTCTACGCCCAGGACATCACCGGCAGCATTGCCTTTGCGCGCGCCAACGCCAAGGCCGGAATCATCACCCAGGACGAGTTCAGTAAGCTGGAGCAGGGTCTCCTGGCTGTCAAGAAGGAGTGGGAGGACGGTACCTTCAAGATTGTCCCCGGCGTCGATGAGGATATCCATACTGCCAACGAGCGTCGTCTCGGCGACATCATCGGAAAGGATGTTGCTGGCAAGCTTCACACCGGCCGCTCCCGTAACGAGCAGGTCGCTACCGATATGCGCATGTGGCTCCGCGACGAGCTCCGCAAGATTGAGAAGCACCTCCAGGACTTCCTGAACGTCACTGCTGCCCGCGCCGAGCAGGAGATCGATGTTATCATGCCTGGATACACCCACTTGCAGCGCGCCCAGCCCGTCCGTTGGAGCCACTGGATGCTCTCGTACGGTTTCGCTTTCGCTAGCGACCTCGAGCGTCTGCGCGAGGTTATCAAGCGCGTCAACCGCAGCGCTCTTGGCTGCGGTGCACTCGCCGGTAACCCCTTCGGCATTGACCGTGAGATGATGTCCAAGGAGCTTGGCTTCGATGGCCTCCTCTGGAACTCCATGGGCGCTGTCGCCGATCGTGACTTTGTTGCCGAGACCCTCCAGTGGGGTGCCATGTTGATGCAGCACATATCTCGCTGGTCCGAGGATCTCATCATCTACTCTACTAGCGAGTTTGGTTTCGTCAGGCTGGCGGATGCCTACTCTACCGGCAGCTCGCTTATGCCCCAGAAGAAGAACCCCGACAGTCTTGAGCTGCTCAGGGGTAAGGCTGGAAGAGCTTTCGGTCACATGGCTGGCTTCATGATGACCCAGAAGGGTATTCCCAGCACTTACAACAAGGATCTCCAGGAGTCCTGGGAGCCCATGCTCGACCACGTCAAGACTGTTTCCGACAGCATCCAGATTGCCAACGGTGTCTTGGCTACCCTCAGCATCCAGCCCGAGAAGATGAAGGAGTCCCTTGACCCCTTCATGCTCGCCACCGACCTTGCTGACTACCTGGTCCGCAAGGGTGTTCCTTTCCGCGAGACTCACCACATCTCTGGCCGCTGCGTTGCCCTCTCAGAGCAGACCGGTATTCCCATGGACAAGCTCTCATATGAGCAGCTCAAGGGTATCGATGCCCGCTTCGAGGAGGATATTTCCAAAGTGTTCGACTACGAGAAGAGCGTTGAGATGCGCTCTGCCAAGGGCGGCACCAGCAAGGCTTGCGTCCTGGAGCAAATCCAGGTTCTCAAGTCCATGCTTGCCTAGATGTCGAGTCTGGGCAAGTCTGGATATGACGTGTACGAGGGATCTAATGGAGTTTTGCACGCAGCCGGACAAAATGCTGCGATTTTACGATGTACAATAGCTATGAACTGGGACATATGATGCGGTATGGGTGTATGGGTCTTGACATACCGGCAACTTGTAGCATGGGATTTAAGATGCGTTATGCTTTTTAGCCTAAACCTTTGGTTATACAATTCAAGACCATCTCTTTGGCGTTTAAACTCCTGATCGTCCCCAAGTCTGGCCGGCTAGAATCCAGAGGAAATGGCACCATCCAGATGATGATCAAGCTGTGTACCCTAACCCTTGTAGCGGCTGAAGTAACACCCGCCTGCAGGGAAGAGAGCAAGTCATTTACGCGTCAAAAGCTGACGTGCTGAACGCCAATCCAAATCCCAGAATACAGAAGCATACAACTTCCACCCAGACACACTACACAGCCTAATTTCGCCATTGCACGACCGGCTCTGCAAGAACTCGCATATTCAAGCCGCTGGATGTTGCGTAAATCATATATTTCCACGACGCCCTCAATTGGCCCTTTTCACACCCCGACTACGACATAACCGCTGCCATGGCAGCCAAGCTCGACTCCCAGAAGCTGGGACTCGTCTTTCAGAGCCGACCCGACATTTTGAAGGGCATCCAAGAAGCGGCTGGTATGTTCCTCTTTCTTACGACCCATTCGGATCTATAGTCGGGCCCCCGGACCAATTTCTCACAATACCTTTCTCTGTACCTGTTTGCTAACCTGGATGGCACCTTGTCCCGATGTAGACTCTCCGGCGCGCATCGATCTTTTCAACAACATCGCATCTTTTGTGTACGAGAGGATAGCGAACAGCACATCTGAAGAACCAGCCGCGAAGAGGAGACGTGTCGAAGGACAAACAACCGGTTCCAATGGCGCAGCTCAACTGATTGCGGGCTCACAAGCGGCAGTGCTCGGCGCAGACGCCGCCGCCGCCGAACCAGTACTCCTGGAGATCAAGGACATTTCCATATCGGTGCCCCAGCGCAAGAAGTACGACTTGTGCTTCACCAAGAACTTTCTCTACGCTCGCGCTTCAGGATCTCCGGTGCCCGTACAAGGCATTGTGTATCCGTGGAAAGACATTGGTTCGTATTCTCGGCCCAGTTGACCATATGGGAAGGACGATTTGGCTAACAACCTTCCAATCAACAACAGAACATGCATTCTACCTCCCTGTACCCGACAAGTCCCAAGTCCAGCATAACTACGTCCTCCTCCCGCGCAACAGCTACCTACCAAGCACCAAGTCCCAACCCCCCGCCGATCAGCAAACCCAACAAGCCACGACGCCGCTCGAGCCGCTCGTGTTCACCATCCCGTCCACCGCGCCCAAGCCAGGCACCGTCACGGGTCCCTCAGCTGCCGCCGCTGCCCCCGTCTCCGACAGCTACGCCACGCTCTTTCACTGGGCCTTGACCACATGTTTGCGCGCGGCCGGCAACCACGCATGCGAGCTCGTGTCGTCCCACCCGAAGGTATTCCACAGCATGGCGCGCCAGGCATACCGCCCACAGGAGAAGGCGGTCCACGTCAAGGCGTTCCGCGGCAGCAAGGACGGCTTTCTGTTTTTCCTGCCGACGGGAATCCTGTGGGGGTTCAAGAAGCCTTTGCTTTTCTTGCCGCTTGACAAGATTGTTGCGGTTAGCTATACGAGCGTGTTGCAGAGGACGTTCAACATTGTGGTGGAACTGGAGGGAGTAGAGGGGAGTGAAGAGGGAGGACAGGAAATCGAATTCAGCATGCTGGACCAGGAGGATTATGCTGGGATTGATCAAAGTTATGTGAGGAGACACGGGCTGGCGGATCGTAGCATGGCGGAGCAGAGGAAGGCGAAGAAGCAGCTGGTGGAGAATGCGAAGAGGGCTGCTGCGGGTGAAAATGGTGTTGAGGGTGGTGCGGATGGTGAGGGAGCTGATGATGGGCTGACGGAGCTGGAGAGGGCGCAGAAGGAAGAGGAGCAGAGGTTACAGGATGAGGAAGACGAAGAGGAAGAGGATTATGATCCGGGTAGTGATGGGGAGAGTGAGGGCTCGGGGTCGAGTGATGAGGAGGAGGAGGAGGATGGTGAAGGAGGGGGTAACGAGGATGACGATGAGGATATGGACGAGGGATTGGAAGAATAGCCACATTGGGTTGACAAGCGTTTCAAATTTTTTCTGGGAGGGTTCATTAAAAGGATGTATCTCATCACGAAGCCAAATGAGACTTCCTTTTGGTTCCAAATGCCATTGAATCTGTGTTTACTTGAGATACTTGGTAGAGGAGTTTGGTATCGTAACGCTGTAAAGGGTGTACTTGGGAACGCGTATAAAATACAACAACTAATGGGTCTGCTTCTATGGCTTAGACAGCTAGACCTAAGTCACGATGCACCTAAAGAAGACCAAGACAGCAAGAGCAAGTATCATTGCGTTTTGGAAGCACGGTCGGATGTCTCCCAATTCGGTATCCCGACGCCGATACAGTCACTACCTCGTGATAAGCGAGCCTTACACCGTTTACAACACACATCCAGTTGTCTTCACCGTTACTGTTCGTGGCCACCGTTTGACGATTCCATCACGCCATCCCTCCTGGGTCCTAACCTCCTCCTCTGTGTCGTTGTGACCGGAGGCCGCCCACACGAAATCTCCAGTTCTTTCTCCGTTCCAAATACCACACTGGCCTGAAAGCTTACCTACCTTGGCCCACAGGCTCGGTCACCCACATTCCGGTTTACCCTTGTTAGTCAAATGTCGGTTTTCTTAAAGCCTGGCAGGGCCCATCTACACACGTGTGTGTGGGTGTGTGGACGGGATGCAGGTGCGTGTGTGTGGGAGCTCCTCTTCTCAAAATATTCGAAGAATGAGCGGCCGAAAGGTTCTTCTTCGGTAATAAGGGGGGGTTCACGAGCGGGAGGATGGTAAGACCGAAGAGACGAAGAAATTGGATTCTCTCACGTTAAAACTTCATGCATGGCCATGCATTGTGTTAAGGGCCTGATCGGCTCGCTGCGCTTCCCGGAAGCGCACGTCGTTTGAGTTGTTTTCTGACCGCCAAGATCGATTTTTTGAGGCCGCTAGACCAGATTTAGCAGTAGATTACTGCTGTACGCTCGTATTGGCACCTTCTGCGCTAACTAGGGTGCCAAAACTCGTACCGCGCTAATACAAAGCGTATTACCTTCTAAATTAAGGATAATTAATAGTATTAAAGTATAATTTTGTATAATTTCAACGCTATACGCTCGGTTTTCTACCAAAATCGACGAAAGCTCCCAAACTATACTACTTCGCTCGAGCGTACGAATTTAAGAGCGCACAACGTATTTAAACGTAAAAATCTAATTAAATTAGTAAGGCCGCGGGGTATAGAAGAAACTCTATTATATTTTAGGATTTTTCATTGTAGGATATTAATAACTTTTATTCGTTATAATACTTATATAAATTAATTATTTAAATCCTATTAATAAAATAAATATAAATAATATTAACCGAACTACTTTCGCCGCCGCCGTAATAAATACTATATACGTTCTTATAATTATTTAAATAATAAAGGGTAACCGTAAGCCGCCTATTCCTATATATTCGGGCGGCCTAAAGTATATTAGAGAACTAGCTAATACTATCTACTATAATTCTGAAACCTAATTTAAAGACCTCTTTCGTATAAATTAATATACCTTCAATAAACTAATAAAATAGCTTTAAATCCATACCGGTTTAAAAGCAACCAAATACTAGACCGTACGGTAGAAGGTAATAATAGTATTATATATCCTCGCCTATATAGAATTTCAATGGATTATAATATATAAATTTTAAATTAGTTAAAGTACTATAAGTATAATTATAAAAAATATATTACCTAAATTCGAAACCCTCTACTAGTACTTTATACGGTTACTAAACGATAATTATTTCGACCCTAATATCGAACTAGATCCAACCCTCAATACCTTTAACAATTATATTAATACTATTAATAAAATTTACGTAATTACCTATATACTGTTATAGTAACAATTTTAATATTATAATCGAAAGGGTAATATTATTTAGAACGTATTTGCCGTAATAAAATTCGATTATACCTTTACGTACGTACTAGCGGGCGTAGAAGGATCTTTTAATAATACTTCTTTAATTATTTATACGTTTAGGAGATCTTTTCGTATACTAAAGTTGTAATATTACGTAATTAATACGGGGTTTAGGATTCGGCCAGGCATTATTATTCCTTTTTCGAACGTTAAATATTATTTACAAAATTAGAAAAATGCGGACAAATAATTAGAAATAGCGAAAGAGCTATATAATTTATATTACGCTCGCATCCGTACCGTCGTCGAATAAATTTTTAATCTTATAAAAAGAAAGTAGAAAATCGTATAAATCGCGCCTATTAAATACTCTATAAAGAAGTAAGTCCAAATCGTATATATAGTAACCGGGCTTTATAACTTCATTATAACGTATTCGAAGAAAGAAGCAAAAATATTAATATAAATCGAAGAAAGGATAATAAGGATAGCACGGCAACGAACGAAACAAGTAATAAAAGGTGTTTATTCTAATATTATCCGCTATAACGCAGCGTATTTAATAACCTAATAATAGCGAAAATATTATAATAAAAAGTAGAGAGGAGGGGAGGCGAAAGGAAGGGAGGCGAGATAGGATTTTAATATATAAAATCGAATTATTTAAGCAAAGATATATGAAATTAAATTATTTGACTAAAACTATATAAAACTATATTATCTAAGCAAACTAATAAAATCGAAAAATCTAGTCAAATCCAGTCAAATTGAATTATTTTAGTATATTTATATAAAATCGAAAAATCTAATTAAGTCGAATTATTTTAGTAAATCCAATAATCTAGCCAGAAATTTCATAAAAAATCGAAATTATTGTATTTATTTATACAATCTCTAATAAAATTATTAGATTTCTAATTTACAACCCCTCTTTCTAAATCTAGGATTTCTATCTATCTATATACATACTTTTTATTAATTCGCTCAACCTTATCCACATCGCTACGACCAGCGGATTATTTATAAAATAATCGATATACGCTATTATCTCCATCTCTATTATTTTACTAGTAAAATGCGCCTATAAATTATTAATTGCAATATTAATATCGGCCGCACCAAGAAGCTTAGGAGCCTATAAAGTAGCCGCGGCCTTCTCCATCGAACTACCTAACATCGCAATATCCGACTTCTTCTTACTACTATTACTACCCTCTATATTTACGAATACAATAGTTTAACTAACTAGAGTCTTATTTAAATTAATTACAAAACGGTAGATCTATACCTAGCTTATCGCTAGAATAATCGAAGTTAATAAAGTAATAGTAGCTCGCGCGGCTCGCCTTCTAAAAATTGTAATAAATAATTTAAAATCGTCGCTATTACCCTCCTCCTCCTCCCCCTCTTCCTCAAATTTTTTATCCCTACTATTACTAAAATTATTAACGACGCTACTATTATTAACGAATAAATCGTCGTTATCTTCTATATTTACAATGGTTTAACTAACGTCGGCGCTAAATATACCCTCTTACTATATTTCCCTAGCTTTAGTAATATCGAATCCCGTTCCCTTTAACTTAAAAAAAATACCCTAATATACTTTGATATTACTAAACGGTATACAACGGACCCAATCAACCTTATACGTCTTAATAATATAATACTTTACGAAAGACTCCTAATATTCGTCTAAAATAATCAGTAACTAAATATTAAAATTTATCCCAATACTAGAATATTTCATATAGAAGGACTACTATACCCTATACCGCCGTATTTTAATCTTATATTTACTATTTACCCGCTTGAAATCCCAGCGGTAGCCCGGCTACGTCTTATTATATATATTAATAAAATAGTCCTATACCTTTTTAAAATCCTTTGGATAAATACTATTAAATTACCCTTTTCTATAATAATACAAATACTACTCTATAAACTATATAGTAGTCTTATCGTTAAATTTTATCGCAATCGTACTATCGAAAATAAGCGGGGCCCTCTTCTTTACCAATACCCTAAATCTCTTAAAAGCCTTCTTATTTACTAATTTCGCTAGCGCCTTCCGCTTCCCTTTAACTATTAGAAGTTAAATTAACGGAGGAATATCTTTAATAATAGCGATTTAAGTAATAAGGGGATTAGGAGCTAGTTCTTAACCTAATTAAATAAACGGCTAAATTAATATAATATCTAGGGAGGGGAAGGGAGGCGGCTTATTATTATTATAGCTAATAGGTATTAAATCGTTAAAAATATTTTAGATAAGTGCTAGTAAAATATTTTTAATAATTAGACCGAAGGTTAGGGCTTAAATATAGAGTTAGGATAAATCGATACCCTCTATAACGTTTAAAAATTCTATAAAATCGTTTTATAAGGTTATTATAGTAATATTTAGTCGTCTAGTCGATTACTAACTATTATTTACTTCTAATACAATATTACGAACAATACGAACAATATTAATAAGGTCTACCCCTCTTTAAAAGCGGTATAAATTTCTAAATTAACTATATCCAAAACGGTTAATAACGACAAATACAGTTAATAAAGTACTAATACGGTCAACCCTACACGGATCCAATACAACTACCACCCTAAAATCAATACAACTACTAGCTCGCTAGACTGCAGGGCACCAAATTATACTGAAATTTCTGTGCGCTCCCCAGAAGCGCAGCGAGCCGATCAGGCCCTAAGCGAGCGTCGATCCGGATCGCGGTGGGGGGGTTGTTGAGGAGGAGTGGGAGGTCAGCATTGCAGTTTCCATGACTGAGAATCTGAACCAGGTATGGATATCGTTTTGTCGGTCGTCGGTTTGAATTCCCGGGGCTCTCATCCGATTTTGTTGGTGTTTTCCGATTTCGCTGTGTCGCTCGCGGTCTTGCTCTCTTGGATCGTGTGTGCCATGTAACAAACTCCATGATCCACGCGCTCTCTTCTATCAACCAAAGTTATTGACGTAAACTGATATGTACTAGGATGTAGCGAAGGTTGATCTGACCAACAGACAATATAAAAAAAGCATTTGTTGGTCCTAGCAGGTCGATCAACCCTGTCGCTGCCGATAAATCATGGTAATCACTTGGGATGCAGTGAATCTTTTGATTGTGGGTGCCTCCTGTCTAACATGGAAGGTGATTTCCCGACGGAAACTTCTGTCCTTGTAAGGCTGACCAACACCTCAAACAACAATGACGGCGCCGACAAATGCTTTGCTTCGGATACATTGTCTTGCCCCTACCCATGCTTTTTCCCAAGCTAGTTGACGACCATCACAGTTCAAGCTGGTAATGATCCCGGGCTTCGGTTGTCAGGGATACTTTTACCTACCGGGCTGGCCAGGTAAGAAATCCCCTCATGTCTCTGGACCGGCATATGTGCCAATACGGCGGTGTTAAGTTCATGCTCACTGCTCTTGAGGACGAATTCCTCCAGCTTCGGGGCGGCAGCACTACTGCCATGTGTTCAAGCTTGCGAAGTTTGCAACCTTGGCATCAAGTCCGGCGTCCGGGATCGGTGTGTTGTCGCCTTTTGGTGTCTTCATCACCGCCGGCGTTGTTGTCGTCGTCGTCGTCGTCGTCGTCGTCGTCGTGGCCATCGGTGGAGCAGATACCACGATGCCCTGTCCTGGTTTTCTGGTGGTGCTGAGTAAGGTCCGAGAACTTGCATCGTTCAGGCACTATAGGTACTTTGCGCAATACACACCGCTTGAAAATTTCACCAAACTTCCTGCCAACATTCATCCGGGTCGGTCCTGATAATCCGACTGTGTGCGATTCTAAACGGCCTGTGTGGAGACAAGGTGTAAGTCGAAAGTGCGCGCCACATTGATACCAAGCTTCTATGTAGCAGCGAAATTTGTATAGCCCCACACAGGCCATTTGGAATCGAACACAGTTGGATTACCGGGTCGATCCGGGTTGTACAACGTTAATGCGATGTGCAGTAGTGAGCACAGCAGCAGGCACAGAGTGTGAATTTTGGGATGTCTGGGCTGGGGTTGTACCATGGCATACGGTAGAAAAAATCTCCACAAACTCACCGCCAACAGCCCGATACGGACAACTGTTACGGACACGGAGCGGTATGTAAGCAGCGAAAGAATCAACCAGCCCTACGAGGGAAGGCAGGTATAAGGCCAGCCAATGGAAAGAACGCAATAGCCATATTGTGGATCCAGGTACTGCCACATCCGAGCCTAAGTACCGTTGGTATGCTTGTCCTAGTCTGCGTGGATTTCCAACGGGCATCCGAGGGTCGGCCGAAAAAGAAAAAAAAACGCAGTTGACGTTACATGGAACGTTTCGTTGCTAAGTATTTATGATACCAGACGGTTGGGATAACGCCGTTACGATGAAATGGAATCTCAGTCGTAACTTTCACCGTTTGTTTGTTACAAAAGCAGCCCCAAATACCGAAAATCAATACAACCAGGCAGTGCATGGGAAAGCTGAGTGACGACAACATTGCCCGCGGAAGAATGGCCCCTGGTTTTTTCTAGAGTGAGCGCATCACAGGCTTGAAACGATTCACCAAAGTGGACCAGTGCAGTGTAAAGTGTTTCACTTCACGCCCTCGTCCCTTGCCATCGGCATCATCCTCATTTTACAGTATCGGGGTAAGTCGTTGGTCCAGCGCCGGCACTGGTGCTAGCAGAATGTCATTACCTTGTGAAGATAAGAAGACGGCGTTCAACAACCACTCGATATTGAGGAGACGGACTATTTGGCGATTAGGTATCAGATGGAACGAGCTTGTTCTTCTCTTGAACTGATCGAATTACAGTATCATTCACCTTTCCTCAACCCATCAACAGCTTCAGCTTCTTTCCTCTGTTTCAATGCCGAGGCGAATGTGGGCATCACCTACGCGTCTGTAACTCTGGCAAGGGGAACGAACAAGGGACCGGTGGAAACAGGAATCAGAAAGATGAGATGAGACGAAGCAGACGGTGATGGTGTGGGAGAAGATTGGCAAGATGGCATGGTTCCCTCGTGGTTTTCTTTCCATGAATCCACCTCCAATATCAAATAACCGTTGACTTTAACACCTGCCTCCTAGGGTTAATACCCCGGGAAGGAGTCCCCGATCGAGTGACCAGGCCGAGTGGAGACTGGGATTGCGGCTCTTTCCATAGGCTTGGGAGACGGGGTTGGAACAAAAAGAATAAGAAAGGAAAGCATGGCATGGGTGTCTCCGTTCGGTCTCCTTTCAACCCCTTTTTTGAAGAGGGCTGACGAATCATCCAGGGTCCCATCCACGTGCACGACACGAGGCAATTTGCCTGGGCTGCTGGGCTGGTTCTACTACCGCTTTTTCTCACTCAAATGAGATTTATCTAATACATAAGCAGTTTAGCACATTTAGTAGAGCGCCTACAGCTAGGATAATCTGCGTAGCTAAATAGGGGGGTTTTACTAGTATACAGGGATAGAATAAGTAGCCCCCTTATTAGCATAGCTTTCTTAGCAAAAGAGGGGGTTCTAGTAATAGCCAACCTTTTAATTCCTATTCATTTTATCTCTTTTCCTTTTTATTAACACCAATTATAAAAACGATAATATTTTCAGACCTTCCATCCTTATAGAACTATAATTCGTATCGACTTTAGGCCTATCGATATCGTTTATATATAAAACCGTATACAATCTATATTATTAATTAAATTTAATTTCATTATATAAATATAACGAAAAACTTCGAAAATACTAAAATTTTTACTGTAAATAACGAATATAACGTCGTTTACCGTGCCCCCTCCTCCCAGAATTTTATATATATTACTAGGCTCTCTTTAAAAAAGGGTAGCTAGTATTTCGGCTAAGTTAAAAAGCGGTACAAATATATTGTAAAAAAGTATATACTAAATAATAATTATTTAGTTAAATACTTTATTAAATCGAAAAGGAAGCGTTAGTAGAGGGATAATAAAGAGTAGTAAGAAGGTATTACTTTTATATAGGTAAATAAATAAATTATTATCAAAAACGATAATAATAAGGCCGGAATAGTAATATTAGGGTCTGGGCCGGCGCCGGAGCTAAAGAAGAATATTAGGATTTTCTTATACAATAATAGTAAGGACGACGAACTTTAAAAGGGATTAATATTAATAATAATACTAAATTAATTAAAATAGCGCTATTAAATTCCCTTCCTCTTCTATTTTAATATTAAATTCAATATAATCTAACCTAATAAATAATATAATAATAATATTATAGTCGGCCTTTCAAAGTAGGGATATAAATTTAATCTTCTTAAATTTATTAAATCTAAATATTTGCCGAACCCTATATAAAAACTATAATTAAAGAATTATATAATTAGAATAATTTATTTATAGTTCGTTAAAGGTAACTTCCTTATTAAGTTCAAGATATTGGGTATTATTAATAACGTTCGTATTTTTAATTTGCTTAAATCTAGAAAAGTCGATTACTTTCCAATCGATACCTTTAATTTTAATTTTATAATCTTCTATACTGTCTAGCTATATAGAAAGATTATAATCGACGAAAAATTTAACTACTAATCTAAGGTTTTTTTCGTCGAAAATCTTAATAGTTCGAACGATAACGTAGGTAAATATAATCCTTTTCATCGATAGAATTTACTTTTCGAAGGTTTCGCTAATTTAAATTTCTCTTTCCTCGATATAAACTTCATATATTTCCCTAAAGTAAAGTTTAATAAATTTATTAATATAAATATCGAAGGGTTATAATAAAGGGGTAAGATTGCCGGGTATTATAGCCCTATTAATGCCGTATTTATCGAAGGTATTAAATATATTCCTTATTTTATAGAACCTAATAGTATTTATAATTAATAATACTTTATCGTTATTAGTACCTATTTCTTTATTTAATTCTTTATAAATCTATTTAACTATTAATTTTTCGTTATTATAAGCCGTTTCGTTAAATTCGATTGTAACGCTTGGGTAATATACGTTAATTTTATCTATATAAAAAAATAATAGGAAAAAAAAAATAAGTTTGGCGAAAAAGAAATTGAGCCTAGGGAAAAAGAGATTAAGCCTAGGGAAAAAGAAAACGAGCCTAAGAAAAAAAAAAGGAATTCGGGAAAGAAAAAAGGAATTCGGGAAAAATAAAAGGTAAAAGTCCTAATTTCTCCTAATTTTTACCTTTTTTCTTTCTTTTTTTCTTCCTATATACGTATAGTATTACACTAATTTACCTTCCTCAATTCGGATTTTACCTATTTACCCACGGGCAGTAGGATAATACGGCTTTAGTTCAATTTAGGTCTTATACGCGACTTACGGTTTAGAAACGTAATAAAGGGGTAGAAAAAGAAAAGAAAAAAGGTAAAAAGTTAAAAGGGGAAGCCTTATATACGTATAGTACTATACTAATTTATTTTCTTCGGCTCGGATTTTACCTATTTGCCTGCGGGCAATAGGATAATATAGTTTTAATTTAATTTAAGTCTTATACGCGACTAATGGTTTAAAAGCGTAATATAAGGGGGGGAAAGGAAAGAAAGAAAGAAAGATAATAAGAGAAAAAGATAAAAAATAAAAAAAATATTTGACTTACTTTATATAATCTTCTTTTTTATAGTATTTAACGTACTTTTAAAAATTAATTTTAATTTTAATTTCTAAGACCTATTTATAAATATATATAGAATTAAGGTTGTTTATTGCTTATTCCAACTGTTTCTATCCGTTTTGCCCGATATAGTAATATTACTTCTAATATTGTACGTAGCGCTGTTTAAAAATTCGAATAGAATAGTAGTTTCGTTAAAGTTAATAATAAATTGCTTATTAACCTATTAATTAAAAGAGGGAAAGTTAGTTAATAATAAAAATATTAATAATAATATAAAAGAATATAAAACGTTTACTTTACGGGGGGTTGGCGGTCTATATATTAAATGGTTAATAAATAGGGTTATAGGTATATAAATATTCCTACGTACGAATTTGAAGAAACTAGTCGTTAAATAAAAATAATCCGATGGTATTTTAAATAATTATTGTATAATTTGCCGTATTATAATATTATAACGATGAAGAAATCCTTTAAATTAACCGGTTGAAAATGTAAATTCTATATAGGGTAGGCCGGTAATAAAATAGAAGATCTACTTAGACCTTCGTACGAAATAATTTATATGTATAAAATCGCTTGCTTTCCGCTTCTTAATAAATTTTTCGAATAGAAGTTTTTCTACTTCTAAATATTCGGGTTGGGATTAGAAGGTTTTACTGTAGATAATTTCGTCCTTTTAAGCCTATTATCTAGTAATAATAAAGCGGGGGATTTTAAATTATTTAGCGGTATTATTGTATATTGGGCGAACCTTATTATTTAGTGGGGTAAGAAGGTATTTACTATTAAATTAATATATTTCGAATTAGGGGATATCGTTGTGAGGGCGAAGTTGCCGTTAGAAATAATTATTATAAATGGATTAATTGATAAAATAATAAAGAAGATAATTGAATACTTTAATTTAAATATCTTTAGACCGTCGTATTTAAACCCGCTTAGCGGGAGGTAGTATAATATATGGGTTATTTTTATACCGTTTAGTAAAGGTACGAACTTTCTTACCGGGTTTCAACCAGGTAGTAATACCTTTATAAAACTGGCGGGGTTCGTTAATATCGGTTAATAATAAAAAAGATATATTAATAAAGGAGGGTTCTAATAATAAAAATAAAAATAAAAGAAAGTTTTAATAAAGAGGATAAAATTAATCAGTATAAATCTCCTATAAAAATTTAGATACCTATATACTTAGTAGGGTAGGGAGGGCAGTTATATAATATAATATAGTAATTAAGGATAAATAGTAATAAGAATTAAAAATTGAAAGTTAATTTGAAATAGGATTTACCTTAGGATTGGTTGGGTTTTTAACCCTACGATAGGAATTTTGGGAATCTTTATAGCGGTAAGTTTAAGGGATTTAACGCTTACTTCTTTAATAAAAGACTATATTGCAATCGATAGTCTGGTATTGTACTATTCTAGCGATGTGAAGGTACGAGTTAGAATCGTAAAAAGTGGTTATAAGAAGGAGGAGTAGGGTAGGGAGGCTGGGCGAGATTCTATAAGATTACTAGTATGGGGAGTTCGGCTGGTATAGTTACCTGCAGTTGATCTGTAGTTGGCTGGCACGGCTGGCGGGGTGTAAAAGTAGGTATAATTGGGACTGACGGCCCGGCTATACTATGATAGGTTTAGCGGGGTAGGGGGGGATAAATCCCATTTGAGTGAGATGATGCGGTAATGGGTGTCGTCAGTCAGGGATCAATACTCCAACGCCCCGTCAATAGACCACACATAATTTCCATTGCACCGAGTGCGCCAACCCCAGCTGCCGCCAGCCAGGCAACTCGGGACTCAAAAACTTTCTCTGTGACACACTACCATCACCAGTCCACCGCGCGGTTACAAGCATGTCTGTAGCACGACCGGCCGGCCGCCTTGCCAGGCACCGTCCAACCACCAGCCCAGCCGCAGCCAAGGCCTTAACACCACTACCGGTCCTATTGCCACCCTACCGTGCTTACCACTATTATCTCGGCTTTACTGCCTTCTTGGCCTTGGTCTGCCCGTAGCGGACAGGCGGGCGAGCGGGATGCCGCCCTACCACCATGCTGAACACAGCCACACTTGACCACCTGAACAAGTTGACGACGATGTAGAAGATCTTTTTTTCGGGTTTCTGTGAACTCAGTGCCGTGGTTTCATTGGAAGACGGGCTGTATGAAGTTACGCAGCGGACGAGGTTTGAGCTGGGCATCTTTGCCACCACCAAGTTCAAGGTAGGTACAAGTGGTAAGAGATTACTTGCGGCTTACGCAGTACATAGAGGTAGTAGGTAGGTTTTCTGCCTTGGTCCCATGTTACCGCAGAAAGACAGAAAGAGAGAGAGAGAGAGAGGGACTCTCACTTGTTCCATCTGGGCCGTGATTGTTTCCGTATTGTTTTCCAATACTGTAGCCTGAAAGGGCAAGGCATGATGCACTCCATGCATGGTGATGTTACAACGCTGAATTACCTCTACCTATTGATGCTGGTTTGATTGTTAGCGTGGTTCAAACCCCATATTTTAAGGCAGGACAGGTCTATCTACGCTATCTAATTGGCTGAAATCGCCTGATCTCAAGGTGACCGCAACTCCCTCACACACACTCCTTATATCGCCAGCGGTGGACCCGACCAGAATCACCCAAATCACCAGTATCAATCATCCCCACCTTCTATAATGGGTAAAGTTAGAGGGCATTCACAGCGCACTTGCAGGGCATTTGGAAGGCATTCGCAGCAGTCTGCCCTGTCTAAAACCCACAATGTACCACGCTAGCAATCAAACCAGTCCTAGGGTGTAGATCTGATGATGGCTACCTTAGTAAGCGAAAGAAGGTGCTGACAGAGGCATCGTGCGATCGGCAGTCAGATCGTGGAAAAAGAAACAAAGAAGAAAAAAAACCTCAAGGGTAATGCTTCTGCCATGGGAACCTTGGCCCACGATGAGGTGCTCCGGAGTTGTTCCTCCCTGATAGCGGTCGCTTGGCTTTAGTTGGTGGGGGTTGAGTTGCAGCGCTGGCGAGCAGCTATGTAATGAGCCAAGAAATTCCTCGCCAGCGAGCCCTGGAAGATCAATGAGTGAAGAATTATCCCCACAAAAAAGAGCCCGGGTTTACGCGGGGTTGAGCATTGCAATGGTACCTTAAGGAGACGAGAGACAAGATCCTGTTTTTCAGCCTCATTTTGATGCACGGCACACATGCAGTTCCCGCGGTGCTAGTGATGCTTGGAGGCACTTCAGCTCAGCTAATCCCGGATTCCCAGATCCAACAAGTTTCATGCAAAGATGCCATGCTTTTCTTGCGGTACGGCTTCCCGCCCTGGAAAACGTTTGTCAAGGCTGAAAGACATGGGGCGGAGAAAAGGGTTTTATGCGGCGACTGGATACGAGCGAGCTGCTGCTGTTGCCCCTGGAGGTAGCGTCGAGCTGTCAATACACTAATGTTTCTCTCGGTTATGGGGAAATGAGCGAATGAGCTTATGCAAATGCCAAAGTCGGGGGCAAACAGGCGGTCTGTGGTAATATACCTACCTAGTTGGTAGGCCAAGGTACGCGATCTTTCAGCTTTTGAGTGAATGGCCGGTCACGCGATGCACCCCTATAGGGCCCCCTCCATCCCCATTTGCATTTTCCGGGACAAAGGATCGTCATCGTCGATCCAGCTTGTGGTGAACGCGAGATCCAGCCGACGCAGATGGTGTTCTGTAGGTGAGTACGCGAGCTTTTTGGGGCGCTCGCTCGGTGGCTTTTTTTTTCTTCAGCTGACACGACCTGACCCTAGATGATGACTTGGGGTTCCCGAACGGTGGCAGTCGTTCGGAATTCCGATGGGCGGTCCAATCAACACTTTCATATACAAGCTGACGGGAATGCTTCTACGCAAAATCCAGTACTATAATCCGAGCGTACCTAAACAATGTCATGTTTCGAATAAAGTTTATTTCCCGTTCATCTCATCTCGTCTGCAGACAAACACGTGTTGGCTACCTTGGGATGAGATATTTCCGTCCAAATTCCGCATTCATTCCGCAGTGGGACGTGTTATCAATCTTCAATCCATGTCGGTTAGCCCTATAATCCCTATCAATTCCTTTACGTACCGCTAACTGTAAGGCTGATGTCTGGTGGATCACGGGAAATGAGAGTGACGTTAACGAGTAATTACACCGTTTCTTTAAAGGCGTAAGATTCCCTGTAATTGTACAGGGTACGTACCGTAAGTATGCCTGTATTCCTGTACGCGGACAGGGATCGGCCGGTATTTCTTGTCTGGGAAGCCCTCCCGTCGGTCCTGTCATGCACTACAATGCTTCCATAACACTCCTATAAAGTAAAAGGAAAAGGTGGAAGGAGGTTCTAGTTATGTATGTTTCCATCTTTAATTTCTATGAGGTAGACAAAGAGCAACAAGGAGGACGGCATCGGATAGCGGGAAGGGGAGTTCTGCCAAGCCGTCCCACAGTGCAACGTGCTTTGTTGTTCATCATTGTGGGTTCCCCGTCGTAAAGATCCCCGGGCCCGGCAACGGCGGCGGTCAGAGACACGGAGCAACCTCCGAAATCACCTGTAACCTATTCGGCAGGAATAGCGTCTTGTCGATATTCCATACAGTAGTACCATTTGCTTTTGATCCCAACGAGCAATGCTAACCGCAGTGTAGCTGATCGTTTGCGCAGACTATATTTCCCCCACTGCTAACCCAGATGAAGGTCGCCGATCCAAACCACAACAGGATCATCCCAGCGTTACATTACATTACCATGAGACGTCGGAAATGGCTGAGAGGAAAAGGCTTCAATGCACTACTACCTTGCTCCTTTGAATCTCAAAACACAATTTCACAACCTCGCCCGCGAGGGAACGAGCTGTGGAGGGTCTGTCACAAAAGATGATGAAGAGCGGCCTCGGGGATCTGTAAGTAATCATCCTTCCGTACGTAATAAGAGAAAGGGCGTGGAAAACGGAAACAAATGTCATACATCGCTCGGTTGAACGGGCACATATAATAGCTCGGCAGTTGATGTGTGGCACGTACCGCAAAAGCCGGTACCTGACGACTTCGCCGCTTATATGTTGCCTCAGCTTTACTACTAGGAAGGTGACGCAGCACCGCTTGATCGCATCCGCTCGGTGTGTTTCATTGTGTTAGACGAAAGCAAAGCAGCGCATATGTATATCGAAGTGATAGTGAACGGCGGTTGGCCGGCGTCATTGGCTGGGTAGGAGGCGGTTCGCTTTTGACCTCGACATAGCGCGCTTGTGGGGCCGGAAAGATTCAACACTGGGAGACAGGAACCACGGTTTGATAAGAATTTGGAGTTGCACAATGGTTCAAGGCTGATTGATGATGCTTTGGGTTACCACTATAAGATCCGCCGTTGAGACTGGGGGCGTGGTACAGTTGGTATGAGTAACTAGGTAATCACGAAAGTGATGGAATTAATACCGCACTCCACTACACGCCCTATACGGTATTAATTCTGATGACAAGGTAAAAGGCCAAAGGCGCACACAAAGAATGAAGGAGGAAAACTCGACTTCAATTGCAACGATCACCTACCAATGTAACATCAGGCGCTGAAGGTGACACCTTGGGTCTCATCATGGGTCTCATCGACCAGTGTCTGCAGAGGACTTTGCTGCTGCCTCCAACTCTGAAGTACGTTGTTTTGTGCTCATCGTGGACTTTTGGACGTTCCCAGTTCTTAATCTCGTGGTTGCATCTACTTTGTTCGGATCAGGACCAAAAATCTTGAACATGCAACAATGAGGAATTCTTGAACGTAGCATGCCCATGGTGGCTTTGTTTGTTGCATGGCGTCGACCACGTCCCGCAGCGCAATGAAGAAGTTTTCCTGGTTGGACATCCGAATGTGAATGGGTGGTACAAGCTGTTGAAAAGGTCAACAGAGCCTTCAACGGAAAAACCCGGGCTCCTCGGAGAAAGGCTTCGCTTCAGGACGCCCAGGACTGCCGGGGCCCGCATTGCGCTTTTTCAAACTCTCGGGACTATGGGATTAGAGCAGCCGAGCGAATCGTTGGGATATTCAGACCTCCAATGCAAGTATCTAGTGTATGCCGTGACCAGAAACACCAACGGCCGAGGTTGGGATGGATGGCACACCTTGTAGGGCTGAGACCCGATAGTCAGCATAACATGTAGCCGAAGTAGCTAGGATCCGAGTACAGAGAGGGTCATAGATGCATCACACAAGAACTTGGCTCAGGGCAACACTTGTTAGGTAGGTTGTATTGTGCATCACGCCTTGAAGAAGCACATAAGATCGCCGTACCTTGATGTCAAGGAAAAGGCTTGAAGAAAGAGGCCTCTCACCTACGTGTTCCGGAGGTTAGGCAGGGCATATGGCTATGCAATCTGCTTGGTCAACGAACCCTCGGAAGCCTTGGAAAGATTCTTTTTTCTTGTTAAAGAACCGCATCGTAACATGAGCTCTGTAAAACCTGTGACTTGCCGACCTTCACTGCCTTGGAGGGGCACGTTTTCGATCGTGACGTTGGCGGGAAAGGCTGCGCCCCAAAAAGCCTACAAAGGGCTCCAACAAAACCAAACAAGCCGGCCAGCCCGGTAAGGCTGGACGTTGTAATATCAAACTTGACTGCCGTCAATTCCACCTTTGACCAGAAACGGCCGCTTGTTGGGGATGCTTCATGCAAAGCGCCTCCAGTACCGACATACATACCTCGACCGTGTATGAACCATGAAGTCGACGGTACCCTTCGCGTTTACACATCGGAAATAGGGACACAGCGTAACTGCGTGCTAGCAGGTACCGACGATCCCGAGCACTCCGCTCTACGCTCGACAGTTGGTCGAGTCAGGGCACCAGCTACAGACACGAAAGAGGACGCGTAGGACGGTACGGGTAAAGCGTTGGTCAGCATGTTATCCGCACAGGCAGACAGGCTGTTGATTCCGCACAAAGATCGACCGATAAGGGGGCCGCCAGGCGTCCACGACTCCATTGGGGCTTTGATGATTTGAGTTGAGGTGCCGATATCCCGTCGGCGAAGACCAGCCCTGCGAGTGCCGGCCCTCCTCAAGATCGGCCGGCTGTGTCGGTGAACAACCACGGGTAGCAAGCAGCTCGGAAACCGTGACTGCCCATCAATTTCTTCGTTTGGCATACTGCAGAAGAAATCTAATCACACTGTTCGCTTTCCATTTCTCCGGCGCTTGTGTGTTGATCATCTTTAGCCCTATCCCCATGTGACTGAGGACGATGAGACA
The DNA here is from genome assembly GCA_030685235.1 of Copromyces sp. CBS 386.78. NCBI lineage: Eukaryota > Fungi > Ascomycota > Sordariomycetes > Sordariales > Sordariaceae > Copromyces > Copromyces sp. CBS 386.78. The sequence goes on from MU839230.1 coordinate 80,044, forward strand.
CAAAATGTGGGTTGGGGACTCATTTCAGATTTTGCGACCGGCGAAGCTGGATGGACGGCGGTGGCAGAAGCAATCTTGACAAAAAGATCTGGAGTTGAACTTATCAGCGTGGACCAAATCAAAGAAATGGGGCATTTAACCGAGAAAGCTGTCTTGGGTAAAGCAGAAAGTGAGAGACGGCAGCGGAGAGTTCCGTGGACAAAACGGTTAAGGCTGCCGTTGAGATACATACCTTAGGTAGCACCCGGCTTCCATACCACAGACGTACAAAAAGATTACGCATACAGTACGCATATCTTCCAGGAAATGAAGACCGTAAACATGCAATCAACTCCCGTCCAGGAAAGATGATCGGATCAACGCTAGCCCTAACAGCAGAGATTCTTCCATCTTCACGGCCTTTTCTGCTGTCGATCATTGAGGCTGTAGTGTAGCAAATGGACGTGAAAAAGGGATCGGAAAGTTTTCGGTTCCCCTAACAGGTCAGATACAGAGCAGTACGGCCAACCGTAAGCGTGTCAGGGCAAGCCGTACTTTGAACGTGAAAGGTGTATTCCGTACAACACGATGTAAACAATACTGTCCGAGCTTCTTAGGGCGCGCGGGGACCATCTAGGGAACTGGCGAGTGCAAACTGGAGCAGGCTGCGAGCGAACCAAAAGAAAATGGCGCGGAAAGGGAGTGCTTGGATCCCACGCTGGAAAGCGCTAATGAGATGGAAACCCTGTAATATTACGTCCGATACTCCTGTCCAGGGCTGAAAGCGGGCCGGCTAAAACGACTGTGTCTTTGACTTGAACGACTGTACCCACATACATATGTGTAAGCGACCCAATGAAAGACTATGTTTATACCCGCAAAATTAATATATAAGCGATATAGTCCAATATTTCTGTGCGTAAGTCGATGAAAGTATAAAGTTATTTACGAAGAAGAGTGCGCTAAATTATTGGATTACTAGATTTATTAAATATAATTAGAAATCGAGAGTTTTTATTATTACGTATAATATTAAGATTTTTAGTAGAAATATGGCTATTACTATTAGGAGTACTGGGGGTAGTAAATCGGTTGCCCTATTTGATAACTATACTTATACTATTGTAGAAGTTATTATAGAGGTTAATTGCTAGGGGGAGGTCTTATTATACCTTGATTAGGAAGAGATAAGAATATTCTTATATTCGTCGTCGTCGGCGGGTATTATTGGTAGACTGTTGGTTAGTAGATTAATTGTGGTTGTAAAGCTATTAATATTTCTTTATCGCAAAATAGTTGTATTTTCTCTTATTATAATAGATCTACTTTAGTTCTAGCCTCCTACTTTCGTTATTATACTAATTAGGTAACGGTTACCCTCTTCTTTCTAGGAGGAGGCTATATTAAAAGAGTATCGTAAAATAAATTATAGCGTACGCTAATATTATTATTCTTAGCGAGAGCTAATTATTATTATAGTACGTATAGTATAAATTATATACTATTTTTAACTTACAAGCAATAATTTAAAATAAGAAGAGGATCCTCTTCTCTACGGATAGATAGGAAATTAGCGGGTAACAATTGTAATTTAATTAGTAATAGGGTAATAAAGTATAGAGATAATTATTTATTTTATCTATTTTAAACTATTAATAGCGGTTAATTTCGTATGGTCCTAGCTATCTATTTGTTATAATAATAGATTTAAGAGTATACTAGTACAATATACTATATTGCTTCTTAAAATTACCGTTGTAAATATTATCGTCCACCCCCCTTTTCGCGATAGATCGATCCGTATAATTAATTTACTGCTATAGTAAATTTAGCGCGGCGAAGTTAATTATATATTTTAAGCCCTTTAATACGCTATAGGAATATTTATTAACGCTTTTCGAAGTTTAAAATACGAATTTGGTAGCGAAGTTTTTTTTAAAGCGTTCGAAAGTCTTTTTAATTACGCCTAATAACGTATTAAAATCGATACGACGGTTTTTAAATAGCGCTTTAAATATTTTATAAGCACTTTTAGTACGGGAGGTAATACGGATACTAAAGTTTTTATATATTTTAACGGCGAAATAGTAGAATTTGTAGCGTATAGTAATTTAGGCAATTTTTTCACGTTTTTTTTTCTTTAGCTAAGGACCACGGGGTTATTAAGAGCGCAGGGTAGTATATTATAAGTAGGAGTAGATTAGCTATTCAGTTAGGTGCTATTGGTTATAGGTGTGAGCTTTGAAGATAAAAGGAGAAGGAATCTCCTTTGGAATTTAGTAAGAGAGATAGGTAATTTAGATTAGGTAATACTCCTTTTTAGAAGAATATATTCGAATTCTAATCCTAAATTCGTTTTCCTGTATTAAATTTATTTATCCTTTACTTCGTAATCCCTTCTTAAAAAGATTAATATTTAGATTTACTCTTTCAACTTCTCTTAAAGATCCGTTAGAGTACAATACTTTAATATTGGTTCTAATTTCCTCCTAAATAATTAATAGTTGGAATATAAGGATTTCTTCGTTTTTATTTTACGGATAGGAATTATTTTATAGTAGATTTATTCTCCTCTTTAAAATATTAATTCTTATAATTTTTATATTAATTCAATTAGTTTTTTTATAGTAGGGAGTTAGTCTTTCTTCTTATATAGTATTTTCTATTTTAAATTAAATAGTAATAAGGACGAAATAAATTTTAAATTCCTAATTAAATTAATTAATACGAATTCCAAGAATTTTCGGCTAAGATTTTTTATAGACGTTAAAGTTATCCCCGCTTTCTTTAGGATATTATTTTAAAAACTGAAGGTTAAATAATAAATAATTAATTACTTCTTTTGGTAAAGAAGTTTTTTATTCGATTTAATAGAAATTTTAATTCTAAATATATACGGATTTTAGGCTCTTCGTCCAATTTGCGATTTGCTGATACCCTTCGACGAATATACTAGCCCCTTTCCCCTCTTTAATTAAATTATAATCGATATAGAATATAAAAACGAATTATTTTAAAATATTAGCTTAATAAAACGATAGATTAGAAATTAGAAAATTAATAGTTTAAATTATATAGTAGATTAGAAATTATAAATTAATAATAGATAATAAATCCCCCCTTTACTACTTCCGCTTATATTTAGTATAGATATTTGTAATTTATACGCCGAATTCCTCTTTAAAATAATCGCGACCTTTTTAAAGTATATTATATTAATATTTTAAATAATTTTAACTAACTTTTTATAAATAATTAGCTTTTTATTAGAAGTAAAGTACGGTTAAAAAGGTAGTATTTACTTCCTTTTACGATAATAGTTATTATTAATTAAATAAAGTTATAATAGAATTTCCGAATTAATATAGTATTTAATACTTTAATTGAAATGTAAATACTAATTTAAGTAGTATAAAAGTATTTAAAGGATAAAAAATATTTTAATAAAGGATATTAAATCTATTTATTTCCGAATAATTATATTAATTTAAAATATAACCCTATATAACTATTAATATATTTCCCCCTCTATTATAATATTTTAATTTAAAGACCCCTATTTTATAATTAATTATTATTAAATATTATATCTAATATTTTTTCCTCCCTTTCCGCTTAAAAGACTTTTCCTTCCTCCGGTATTTAGAAGCCTATTATATTAGGAATCTTTAACCCTACTACTTTCTTTACTAAAGGTAATATTATAATTTACGTCTGCAATATTAACTTTAAGAAGAAGTTTGATAATAAGAAAATTATTAAGTATTTAGAACTTTTCGAAGAAGAGGTCGGATACGCTAATTTTAATAATAACGAATTTAAAATTACTATTTAAATCGGCTAATATAAGAAGTAGTTTAAAAACGTTATTAAGGGTATTTTCTATTAGTTTAAAATTAATATTAATATTATTTAAGAGAATTTTATTTTAGCCTTTAAAACTGTTTATAGAATTAAAAATCTTAAATAAACCGATAGCGTATTTATTATTCTAAAAAAGTTTTATACTAAATATATCCCCTATAATAAAATAAAAATTATTAATACTATTTTTAATTACTTTACCCTTTTCGCCCGTTAGTCTTCTATTAATTGTAATAATATTAAAGATCTAACCGTTAAGAATTTTTATAAAAAGCTATATATTAATATTAAATATATAATTATTATTTTTATATATAAATTTAAGGAGGAGATTTATTAGATAGATTAGACTACTTTCGCTAGTAAATTTAACGATTTCGTTATTAAATAATTTAATAAAATTAATATTTCTAAATTTTTAGCCTCTTCCGATTCTAATAAAGAGGAAATTGTTATTAAAATACGTAAGTTTTTTAGGAAGGTTATTAAATTTAAGAGAAAGTCTTTTCGGACTATAGAGAAAGTCTTCATAGACTGTAGCCCTACCCACTTATACCCTTCCCGCGCGCTATTATATCCTAAAATTTTTGAGCTAATTAGATCGCTCGCATCCAAATCGCAGTCTACACTCTACTTCGCAATTGTATTCTTTCATAAATTTCACACTAAAAATCTAGTCATTACATTCTTTTACGAAATATCACGTACCCGCACCCAGATATATACCTAAATTAGCCACTTTACAATGTACTTTATAACGTACTTAGCAATATAGTCGTATATCGCATAGTCGTACATCGCTCAATTAAATCGCTCAATTGAACGATCAATCGCACTTAATCTATATTAATCTATATAATAATAATCTATCTAATATTTATCGTATAATCGAATACTCTAACTATTAGCAAATCCCAACGAATATTCTAAACCGCTAACGAAAACTCTAAAATCTCCTTTACTAGCCTTATATACTAACTATACGTATATTACGCCGTATACCCTACGTACTAGTAGGAATATTGGCTAGCGTACCTCCTCTACCCTAAATAATATTACCTCCCCTTTCTCCTCCTTTACCTTTCTATATATTTCTTCCTCTTATACTACTACGAAGGCGGCCTCGTCCCCTTATTTATAGCTTACAATCGGCCTTATCCTCTATTTCTAAATTAATACCCTCTTATAAAAACTAGTTTTAATAAATAGAAAGCGCTAAATACGTTAATAATATAAGTTAACGGCTACGAGAAGGCTTTAAAACGTTATTTCGTCCCGGGGGACGGCTACGAAGGCGAGGTTATTATAATATTTATATACGTATTAGAATTATTAAAAGCGGGGGAATTTAAATATTAATTAGTATAATCAACCGGAGAGTACAAAGTTCTAAGGAGAAAGGGGCACTATAGTAAGGGCGACCCTTAAATTTCGTAACCTTATTAAACTCTTAATATTTTAAATATTAATCCTCGTTATTTAACGATCTAATAAATTACTAGAAGGGGTAATAATTGAATTTATTAAATATAAATATTTAAAATCGGTCGAAAAAGGATTCTAATATCGTATACAAATAAAGTAAACCGAATTATATAATAAATTTGCTTATATACGGTTCGAATTCTTCGGAATTTAGTCTAGTTTCCGTTAAGAAAGTACCGAATATAATACGACGTTAATATATTACTTTATTGAAAACCTTCTAATAAACCTTTTTATAAGCCTCTTTTATTTATAATTAAGCGAAATACTTACGTTTAATACGTAAAATCTATTTTTCGGTCTTATTTTCGATATTCTTTTTTATACCTTTAATTAGTTTAAAATTTTATATAACTGTAGCGACGATAATACTACTATTTATACGAATATAAACGAGTATAATTAATATATTATAAATTATATAAGGAGGAATATAATTAATTATAGGATTTATTACTAATAATTTAACTTTTTAACGTATAGTTTACTAATTTAACTAGCAATATAGTATAATAGCCAAAATTTAATCTCTTATTAATATAGTAAATAGCCCACTCTTCCTTTATTGCTATATAAATCTCTTTTAAATATATAATAATCGTAGTCTATTGCGCAAAGTAGTTGTAAAGTTTATCGAAAGTAATATTGAGGTCCTTAATAATATACGTATAATAAATATATTTCTAGAGGGTATAAAGTCTAATTCGTAAATATTCTATAATATTAAATAGAGGTTCTAAATTATCTATACTATTTATTAGACGGTTAAAACTATTGACTACCGCTCGATCCTCTTTATTAAATTTATCTAAAATTATAGTATTACTAAGAATATTGCTAAGTAGCTATATTAACTAAACTAATTAGGCTGGCCGAAATGTTTACTATATTAATATTGATATTTCTCGCTAGAATTATACTTATATTATAGTAGTATAAGTATTAGTAACTCAAGTGGCGACTTTCCTATTCTATTTGCGCTTAATATTCAACACTACGTTTTTATTAACGTAAAATATATAAAGCTAGGATTTTGCTTGGGGATAAACCTATTTAACGGCTACCTTCATTGCTATATCATAGTCTATAATAATAACCTTAAGCTTCTTAGCGTAAATAGCTTTACGACGAATATTAATTTAGTCTATAAGCTAGTTAAAACCCTCTTATTGCTCGTTATTAACCAACTTAAAACCGTAATTAAAGGTATAGCTAATACTAATTATATTAATAATTTAGAAGAAGGTTAAGCCTTTATTATTAGTTTTATACGTATTATTGTATATTTAAACCTAAGGATTTTCCTTCTATATCTATTCTCCCTATAAATTACTCTAAAAGAAGGCAGTCGGTTTAGTATTACTAGACTTATTAACCCAATTAATTTCAAAGTAGACCCCCTTTTCTATAAGTAATTTCATAATAAACTAGAAGGGGTTATACCTAATTTATATTTCCTTTTTAAATTTATAATAAAAGTTAATAAACTGCCGCTTTATAAATTATCTTTTAAACTCTAGAAATTTCTTCTCTAATTCAATAGTAATTTCGCGGTTGGGTATACTAAAATAGTTAATATAGGTGGTAATAAATATCTTATATTAAAGTTTAAATATTGAATAAATTAATAGTTTTTTACTAGGTAAATAGCTATAAAATTTATAGCCTTTTCGAAGATTAAAAGTCTATTGTCTATTGTTATACTTTAATACTTTAGTATACCCCTACTAAGTACATCCTTATTTAGCAATTAAAATTAACCGATTATAACTCTCTATCTTATAGTAAAGGGGACTAATAATGTAAAATAATTCGAATTTCGTATAAATACCCTATTAGTAATTATAGGAACGACCTTTTATAATACTATACCCAAATTCTTTTCCCTATTTCTATACATCGTTTACCAACTTATTGAAGGTATTATATTAAGTATTAAAAATAGGGTAGTCACTATATTCGTAAGGGGGGCAAGAGTTAGGGGTCTCCTTATTATCGTTATTGTCGGTATTATTATTAATCTCTATAAATTATATTAAAGTAAATTCACTAGGGAGTTTACTAGGGGTATAGGATTCGCTAAGGAACTTACTAAGAATATTGTTCGTTAAAAGTTTTAAATTAGGGTCGATGAAATTAAAGTCGATCGTTTAATTAGGGTATATACTACGGTCGTATATACCTGTCGGCTAGGGAATCGTATCAGCTATTTATATTATTACGGTTAGCTATAAAACGCATAGAAAAATAATATATTATTTTCTACCGTTAATAAATACTAGCGCTTTATTTACTTGGGGATATTTTGTAATGCGCGCAATAGTAGTTTAATTAATTATAAGGAGTGTAATAATAGTAATAGTAATAGAGGAAGTAATAATATAATACGACGATGTAGATTGCTAAGTATAATAATTATAAAATTTAGCTTGTGTAGGGGTTTGAATGTATAATGGGCTGTAATTTAGGGGTTTGGCGGGCATAGTACGGTTTGCTAACGCTAAGAACAGGAGCGTAGAGACTTAGAATGGATGCGAGCGATTTGATTGGCTTAAAATTTTTAGGGTGTATTAGCGCGCGGGAAGGGTGGGGAGAGGGCGGGGCTACAATCTCTAAAGACTTTCTCTACAGTCCGAAAAGACTTTCTCAAATTTAATAATAATATTTCTTCTAAAGATAATAGTACTCTAGTCGTTAAGAAAATTATTTAAATTATTACGAAGGAATTTGCTAAGAAATAATCTACTATTAATAAAGCTATGGATAAATTTGCCGAAAACTTTAGGAAATTAGTAATTTAAATTTCCTAAAATATTCGCCCCCCTTCCGAAATCCCCCCTTCTACCCTTTAATAACTTACTATTTACTATTTTTTTTAAATTTAATACCCTCTTATTTAGATTAATACTATCACAAGGCGCGAGCAAGCACTAAGGTAAGATGTTAATTATTATACGAGGAACCAGAAGAGGAACTTGTACGCACGCGAGAACTATATAGGGCATAGTATAGAGCCCTATAGCCATAGGTGGCCATAGATCCACAAGGCGGCACCATACGTAATATTAGACAACTATACTACTATTAAACAACTACACTCAATTAACTATATTAATATAGTACAACACCTATCTACAATAAAGTAAACAATACCTATAATACTACCTCCCTCCTAAATTAACTCCCAACCTCGAAATCTATTCAAAACCGTTCAAAAACTATTAATATTATTAAAATAAGGCGAACATCGCATACCAAGACGGGTAGTCGCTTAGCGCTAAACCTCCTATTATAGGGCTTAACACTAGCTAAACTATTACTAAATATACCCCTTTCCCAAAAACTATCCGCCTTCTCACATTATCAACAAAAATAATCCCAAACAATCTCAAAACGTACTTAATAATCTTATAAACCTCCCCTCTATACCTCACTATCACCAACCCCTGACGGGGGGTACTATAAGGACGCTCGTAATATAATAATTTATAAGGACGCTTACAACCCTACTAGTACTATAAACTATAGAGACCCTCTTATTCGAATCCTGTTTATAATTATCGTAATTATCTTTTCTCTATAATTTATAACTATATCCCCTATCCCTACTAACCGCAATAAAAATCTTAACCGTAGGCTCTAACCGTTAGCTAGGGGGGGTAGGGTAATATACTAGGGGCAAGAGACGTAAATACACCGTAAAACGTATTATCTCCCAGTTACTATTAACAGTACCCTTACTACTACAGTAAGGTATCTATAAGGCAATTCGGCTAAGATACGCAAAATAAGCCGTTACTGAACTCCTTATTTTTCGGCTAGGATACGTAGAATAAGCCGTTACTAAACTCCTTATTTTTTATATCCGTCGTTAATATCGCTTCACTTATTATTCAACCTTACACTCCGCCAGACTTACCGGCTATCTACCTCCGGGGCAGCTATAATAGGGACTAGAGAGGGTAATATCTCGGCCGCTCCATTATTAAACGAAGCCTCTTTTAACCAAATTTTAAATCCCCTCCTAAAATCAATATATAGCAGTCTCAATTCTAGTCATTTCTTATAAAATTCCCAGATTACCTTATAATAGCCGTTAAAGTTGGCCATTAATTACCAATTTAGGGGGTAGTAAAACTACTTTACTAAATAGCACCATCGTCCCTCAATCTTCTAATAGTCTAAAAGTTCTTTAAACTCCTAACGCCTATCTTCTTCGTAATTATCAGTTCTAATAACTACTATACCTTCGTTAGCCTTAACGTCTATTATAAACTCCTTCTAACCCAATAATCCCTCTACGTAAAGCTTAACCCTTAATATATTAACAACGTAAATAACCTTTATATTACTAAGTAGGGCTAGCTCCACTATATACAAACTAGCCTTTATAATATAGAAAGGTCCTTCGAAACGCAGTACCAATTTATCGTATAGTCTACCAGTCGCGTAGTTGGCTATATTAAACATAACCTCGTCCCTAACCTTATACTTAAGGGCGTCGGTACGGTTCTTATTTACCGCCGCCTTATACCTTACCTATACTTATAGGGAAGAAGTCTTAACGAAGTCCCAAACCTCTTTAAACCGTAACACCAATTAGTTAATACTAAAGATCTACATCTTCTACGCATCTATCACATTTAAGAACAATAATATAAACGGCTCTATCCCCATACGAGGGTAAAAATCATAATTAGCGAAAAAGGGGGTTACTCCCGTTAACGCCAATTTAAAATTATTACCCTAGAACTTAGCCAAAGGTAGCCAATTAACCTAATCGTTTTAAGCCCAATTAATAAAGGTTCGTAAATATTACTCCAGCTCCGTATTAATCCTTTTAGTTTAACCGTTTATCTCTTTATAGTAAGGCGTAAAATATTTTAATTTAACGCCTAATCGTAAGGACAATTGCCTCTAGAAAACGGAGACGAACTAAATACCTTTATTTAAAACGATAGTATTTAGTAGGCTATAAAGGGTGAAAATATAATCGATAAACTTCTCTATTAATTCTTTTATTATTAAGCCCTCTATAGGGATAAAATATTGTATTTTCGTTAATTTATTAATAATTATTAATATATATTAATATTCTATTCCCCTACCCGCTTATTATATTTTAGGGAATAGAATTATATAATCGATAGAAATATCGCGCTAAAGTATATAAGGGATAGGTAAAAGTTTAAAGAAACCTGCCGGTAATATCCTAATAGCCTTAATTTTACTATAGGGTATATATACTTTATAGTAGGTATTTACCGCAACGACCATCCTTAGCCAAAAATAACAATATATTAATACTATTATTTTATTTCTCCTTAAGTAGCTACCCTATATTAAGGAGTATATATAGTAAATTAACTCTAATTAAATTACCTTATTATCGGGGGATATTACTAGCCTATTTTTAAATATAACCTTATTATTAACTATATAATACTCGGCGAAAGGGATTTTTAATATTTTCTTTAAATATTTTGGCCAATAATCGCTAGACCTAATAATTTCCTTAATATCCGCTATTATAAGAGAATTAAAATAAATCTAATCTATTAGGTTATTTATATAAATACCTAGCCTATCCTTATCTTTTTAAAGATTATCCTCTAAAATATAAATTATAAATAGCGCTCCCGTATTTAATATAACGTTTATTATAAAACCCTTACTATTTATATTTATTAATTCGAACGAATTTTCGTCGAAATATAAAAGGTCAATAAAAAGCTTTTTCTTTACCTTTAATCTATTATCCTCCGTATCTTTAAATATATATTTTAATTTACAATTAAAAATATTAGGCGGTACGTTAATTAAATTTAATCGGTATTTAATTGTGAAATTGAATTTTAATAAAAATTCTAACTATTATATATACCTAAGGGTAAATTTCTTCGTAATATTAAACGTTTTTAGATTTTTATAGTCTATAATAATTTTAATTAGTTAAGCGGCGCTTTCTAACTCTAGCCTCTATTCTTCTAATACCTTAATTACGGCTAGCAATTCTTTATTATAAATATTATAATTATATTTTACTATAGAATATTTAGCCGAAAAGTAAGCGATTAAATATAATTTACCATTATATAACTATAATAGTATACTACCCGTTAATTAATTAGAGGCGTCGATTTTAATAATAGTCGGTTTCTCTTAATTATAGATCTTCAAAATTAGTACAATTATAAATATTATTTTTAAAGCTTTAAAAGTATTATTATATTCTTTATCCTACTTCTAATCTATCGTTTTCTTTATTAATTTATATAGTAATTTACCTATATATAAGAAATTAGCGATAAACCTTCTATAGAAATTAGTAAAGATTAAAAAACGTTATAATTAACATTTTATTATCGGTACCTCCTATTTAGTAATTACTTTTAACTTCTCTAAATCTATTTCAATTCCCTTAAAAGTAATAATAAGGTTTAAATATTTAATTCTCTAAGTATAAAATTCGTATTTATTAATATTAATTTATAAACCTATATTAATTAAACGTTATAATACTTTTTTAATATATTTAATATATTCCTTATATATTTTTAAGAAAATTAAAACGTTATTTAAATAGGCCGTTATATAAATATTTAAAATATCGTATAAAATATTATTAATAAAATTTTAGAACGAGGCCAGTACCTCCGATAAACCGAATAAATAAATTAATAATTTGTAAAGGTTAAACCTTATAATAAAAGCGGTTAACTATTCATATCTTTCAATTATATATAATCTATTAAAAACGGCAATAATATTTACTTTTATAAATTATTTAACCTTATAAATAGCGTTTAAAGTTTCTTTAATTAAAAGTAATAAATATTTATTTTTTAATAAAATCTCGTTAATACCCCTATAATTTATATAAATCTATATACCACCGCCTAATTTATAGGTTAATAATATTAATAAGGCGACGTCGGAGGTAGAAAATTTAATAAATCCCTTTACTAAATTATTATCTAATTATTATTTAATAATTTTAAATTCTTAAAATAATATTAGCCGTACCTTAGAATAAGGTAGAAATTCTACCCCTAATTTCAATTCGATTTTATAATTGTAAGAATAGTATTCCGGTATTATATTAGTATCCTATAAGTTAATTACGTAAAATAAATCCTTATATTCGTCTAGGAAATATATTTTCACTTCCTCTAAAATATATTTTAATTTAGTAACTTTATTTATAAACTTTTAAATATCCTCCTCTATAATATTATAAATTTTATTAATTTTAATTAAAAGGGTTAATTTTCGTTCTTCAAATAATAGTCGCTCGGTATCTATTATTTTTAACATACAAATACGATTAATATATTCCTTTGCAGATTCGCTAAGCTAGAGGGTTTATTCTCCTTTACCCTCGCTTGCGGCCTCTACTTTATAGAAATTAATAAATTCGTATACTTCTGGATTTTTAAAATAAAATTTATATAATTTACTTTTCCCCTATATAATATCCTTCTATATATTTTTAAATAAGGATAATATTAAAATAGTTATTTTCTTCTCCTTTTATACTTCTTAAAGTTCCGCCTATATAGTAGAACTAATTTTAACGCCCTTTATTCGTATATTAAATATAAAAGTCCTAATATTAACTAATTTAATATTAAATAAATCTAATACTACTATATTAATTATAAGTTTAAAAGGTTAAAAAAACGTACGTTTAACCCGTTCGGGCCGTTATATTATTTATATCCTCTTCTTATTAATAAATTATATTCGTACTTTAGTCTTTTTTAACGCTAGTTTCCTTATTAGATTGAAAGGTTCTTTAAATTCCCCTACGTATATTAGAGAAGTCGGAAATTCTATTAATATAGCTTAACTTCTTTTAAGGGCTTTTATTATATTAATTACTTAAGTTAGGAAATATTTATTCTTACCGAAATTAGAATTACTATTGAATCTACTCTCGGCTTCTTCGGAAACGTCCCTATTATCTTCTTCCTTAAAAATAATATTTAAAGCCGCCGCTACCTTTAATAATTAAAATATATAAGTACCTATATAGGTTATATTCTAAATAATCTTATTAGTTACCTAATTAATATTTAAATTATAAAATTATAATTATAGCTAACCTAGAATTATTAGGTAATTTATTATTAGGTTAACTATAAAGAATCTAATAACCTCTCTATAATTACCGATCTATATTATCGTCTTAATATACTAATCTACTTATTTTTTAAAATTGCCGTCGGTTAAATATAATAGTCGGGGCTTTTTTAAAAATTTGAATTCTAAATAAGCTTTTTTTACAAAAGATCGGTCGATAAAAATTTTACTTAAATATCTGGAATCGATTAATAATATATATTCTATTTTATTATTATACTAAGGATATTAAAAATATATAAATAATAAGGTTATATTTTACTTATAGAATTTTAAATTATTTAATTTAAATAATTCTATTTTCTAATAATTAATAATATAAATATCTAATTTTATATTTACCCTCGTCTCTATCCTTCTTTATATCCCTACTAAATACCCCTAAGCGTAATTTAACTTTAGGGTTTTCTATTTCTTTACTAAATTAGAGCGGCCGGAGCCGGGGCTAGGGTTATTAAGGCCGTTAAGGCCGCTAGGTTAATTATATCCGTTATAGCGTAATTAATAATTAGAGTACCCATATTAGCGTATTTATATATTATAATATTTAGACCTATATAATTAGTTTATTTACCCTTATTATTATAATTAATTTAATATTTATATTCGCGGGCTAAGTATTTACCCTTATTGCAATTTATATAGAAGCCTTTATTATAGCGTTCTTATAGAACGTTTTTATAAATTTTAATAAATTTAATATAATTTAGATCTATAGTATTAGGGTCCTTATTATTACTATTAATATTATTATTATTATTATTTTTACTATTATTATTAATTTAAATACTTTAAATAGTATTATTATATAGGGCTACCTTAATATAAATTTTAAAAATACTTTTAAATAATTTGTATTATCTTTTAAAATCATTATAAATAAATTGAATATAATAATATAAAACCGAATTTACTAATAATTTAGAAACTTTCTAATAAAGAAGGCGGATTTTAGTAATTATATTATAATTATAATAATCGGCTAAAGTAATAAATTAGGCGTTAAAGTCCTCGTAATTAAATTATTTACCTATTTATTTAAATTATAATAGGGAGTTTTTAGCGATTTAAATAATATTGCCCTATATATAACGGTTATTTAAATATATTAGAAATTCTTCGTTTATTTACTATTTTTAAAAAATTAAATAATAAAGGTTATTAAAAATTATTTTTTAATATTCAGCTATATTAATTTTCGCTTTACCTTTTAAATAAAATATAGTATAAAAAAGTTTAAATATTTTATTAAGGAATTTATAATTATTAACGATTTAACGATTACAGATTTTTAAATTCTAAGCGCTATAAATATTATAGCGTTTAATTATATTTATTTCCTTTCCTTTAAAGTATTTAAAATCTTTATAGAGAATTTTATAATAATAATATAATATAAGGGCTAGAATTATAGCTAAAAAATTAGGGAGGCCGCCGCTACCGCTATTTAGTCTACTAGGACCGCCGAGATTACTAAGGCTATTAGAATTACTAAGGCTACTAAAATTATTAGGATTATTAGGGTTATTAAATTTAAATCCTCTACCTCCGAAACTATTACCCACTTTATTATAGCTAAAGCCGCTTCCTTTATTCGATCCTTTAGGGCTACTATCGCTAGGACTACTACCTATATTACTAATATTAAAGCCAGTTCCCTTACCCGATCTTCTAAGGCCGCTATTACGATTTTTAATAATAATTTTATTTTCTTCGGTAAAACGGAAATTAATTTAAAGGTTTTTAATTTTTTCTTAAATTTTAATTAATTCTTCATTAGTAATTTTATTTACGATACGTACGGCTATAAAGTCTTCTAATACTTTCTTTAACTCTATATAATATAGTTTGACGTTATTATTAGCCGTTTAATTAAAATTTAAGAGTCTTTAATAATTATTCTCCTTATTTTTAATAATATTATTTAGCTCTTCCCGAAGGCTGATCTTATCTTAGTTAAAGGCTGCGACCTTCTAATATAGGGACGTATTTTCGTTAATAACCTAATTGTACTATAATTATAAAGATTGGATTTATTATATAAATTGCTTCTTGGTATCGTTAAGCTAGTTAATCTAAGCCTTGAACTGCCCTTCTTTCTCCTGTGTCTTCTCGATAAAATCTTTAGCATCATTCTCGAAAGTAACGAACCTAATCGTCTTAGGCCTAATTGATAAAGGTTCGTAAGTATTGCTCCAGCTCCGCATTAATCTTCTCAGTCTGACCGTTTATTTCCTTATAGTAAGGCGTAGAATATTTTAATTTAATGCCTAATCGTAAGGATAACTATTTTTAGAAAGCGGAAACGAATTGAATACCTCTATTTGAAACGATGGTATTTAATAGGTTATAAAGGGTAAAAATACGATTGATAAACTTCTCTACTAGTTCTTCCGTTATTAAGCCTTCTATAGGGATAAAATACTATATTTTCGTTAATTTATTAATAATTACTAATATATATTAATATTCTGCTTCCCTACCCGTTCGTTGTAATTTGGGGATAGAGTTACGTAATCGATAGAAATATTGCGCTAAAGTATATAGGGAATAAGTAAAGGTTTAAAGAAATTTGCTAATAATATTTTAATAGCCTTAGTTTTATTATAGGGTATATATACTTTATAATAAGTATTTACTACAACGATTATCCCTAATTAGAAATAATAATATATTAATACTATCGTTTTATTTTTCTTTAGGTAGCTACCCTATATTAAGGAATATATACAGTAGATTAGCTCCAATTAAACTACTTCGTTATCGGGGGGTATTACTAGCCTATCCTTAAATATAACTCTATTATTAATTATATAATATTCGGCGAAGGGGATTTTTAACACTTTCTTTAAATATTTTAACTAATAATCGCCAGACTTAATAACTTCTTTAATATCCACTATTATAAGAGAGTTAAAGTAAGCCCGGTCTACTAGGTTATTTATATAAATACCTAGCTTATTTTTATCCTCTTAAAAATTATCTTTTAGAATATAAATTATAAGTAGCGCTCCTATATTTAATATAATATTTATTATAAAACCTTTACTATTTGTATTTATTAATTCGAACGAATTTTCGTCGAAGTATAAAAGGTTAATAAAAAACTTCTTCCTTACTTTTAATTTATTATTTTCTATATCTTTAAATACGTACTCTAATTTACAATTGAAGGTATTAGGCCGTACGTTAATTAAACCTAATCGGTATTTAATTATAAAATTAAATTTTAATAAAAATTCTAATTATTATATATATTTAAGAGTAAGTTTCTTCGTAGTATTAAACGTTTTTAAATTTTTATAGTCTATAATAATTTTAAAGGGTTGAACGGCATTTTCTAATTCTAGCCTCTATTCCTCCAATATTTTAATTACGGTTAGTAATTCTTTATTATAAATATTATAATTGTACTTTATTATAGAATATTTAGCCGAAAAGTAAGTAATTAAATACAATTTACCGTCGTATAATTATAATAGTATACTGCCCGTTAATTAATTAAAGGCATCGATTTTAATAATAATCGGTTTTTCCTAATTGTAAATCTTTAGGATTAATACAGTTATAAATACTATTTTTAAAGTTTTAAAAGTATTATTATATTTTTTATCCTACTTCTAATCCGTCGTTTTCTTTATTAATTTATATAGCGGCTTACTTATACGTGAGAAGTTAGCGATAAACTTCCTATAAAAGTTGGTAAAGCCTAAGAAATATTATAATTAATATTTTATTATTAGTATTTCCTATTTAATCACTACTTTTACCTTCTCTAAATCTATTTCAATTCCCCTAGGGCTAATAATAAAGCTTAGATATTTAATTTTCTAAATATAGAATTCGTATTTATTAATATTAATCTATAAACTTATATTAATTAAGCGCTATAGTATTTCCTTAATATATTTAATATATTCCTTATACGTTTCTGAAAAGATTAAGACGTTATTTAAATAGGCCGTTATATAAATATTTAAAATATTATATAAAATATTATTAATAAAGTTCTAAAATAAAGCTAATACCTTTAATAAACCGAATAAATAAATTAATAATTCGTAAAAGCTAAATTTCGTAATAAAAGTAATTAATTATTCGTATCCTTTAATTATATATAATCTATTAAAAGCGGTAATAATATTTACCTTCGTAAATTATTTAGCCCTATAAATAGCGTTTAGGGTTTTTTTAATTAAAGGTAATAGATATTTATTTTTTAATAAAATCTTATTAATACCCCTATAGTTTACGTAAATCCGTACGCTACCGCCTGGTTTGTAGGCTAGCAAGATTAGTAAAGCGACGTTAGAAGTAGAAGGTTTAATAAATTTTTTTACTAAATTATTATTTAGCTACTATTTAATAATTTTAAATTCCTAAAGTAATATTAGCTATACTTTAGAATAGGGTAAAAATTCTACCCCTAATTTCAATTCGATTTTATAATTGTAAGAACGGTATTCCGGTATTACATTAGTATCCTATAAATTAATTATATAAAATAGATCTTTATATTCGTTTAGGAAATATACTTTTACTTCCTCTAAAGTATATTTTAGCCTAATAACCTTATTTATAAATTTTTAAATATCTTCCTCCGTAATATTATAAATTTTATTAATTTCGGTTAAGGGGGTTAGCTTTCGTTCCTTAGGTAGTAGTCGCTCGGTATCTATTATTTTTAACGTATAAATATAATTAATATATTCTTTCGCGGACTTATTAGGCTAGAGGGCTTATTTTCCTTTACCTTCGTTCGTAGCCTCCGCTTTATAAAGGTCGATGAATCCGTATACTTCTAGATTTTTAAAATCACATTTATATAGCTTACTTCTCCCCTATATAATATCCTTCTATATATCTTTAAATAAAGACGGCATTAAAATAGCCGCCTTCTTCTCCTTTTATACTTCTTAAAATTCCACTTATATAATAGAATTAACCTTAACGCCCTTTATTCGTATATTAAATATAAAAGTCCTAACATTAATTAATTTAATATTAAATAAGTTTAATACCGCTATATTAATTATAGGTTTAAAAAGTTGAAAAAACGTACGTTTAACCCGTTTAGGCCGTCGTATCGTCTATATCCTCTTCCCGTTAATAGATTATATTCGTACTTTAATCTTCTTTAACGCCGGTTTTCTTATTAGATTAAAAGGTTTTTTAAATTCCTTTATATATATTAGAAAAGTCGAAGGTTCTATTAATATAGTTTAACTTCCTTTAAAGGCTTTTATTATATTGGTTATTTAGGCTAGGAGATATTCGTTTTCGCCGAAGTTAGAATTATTATCGGATCCGCTCTCGGCTTCTTCGGAAATATCTTTATTATCTTCTTCCTTAAAAATAGTACTTAGGGCCGCCGCTACCTTTAATAATTAAAATATATAAATACTTATATAGGCTAAGTTCTAAATAATTTTATTAGTTACTTAATTAATATTTAGATTATAGAATTATAATTATAATTAGTTTAGAATTACTAGGTAATCTACTACTAAATTAACTACGAAGAATCTAATAACTTCTCTATAATTACTAATCCGTATTATTATTTTAATATATTAATTTACTTATTCCTTAAAGTCGCCGTCGGCTAGATATAATAGTTGGGGCTTTTTTAGAAATTTAAATTTTAGGTAAATTTTCTTTGCGAAAGATCGGTCGATAAAAACTTTATTTAAATATTTAGAATCGACTAATAATATATATTCTATTTTATTATTACGATAGGGATAGTAAAATATATAGATAATAGGATTGTATTTTGCCTATAGAATTTTAAATTATTTAATTTAAATAATTCTATCCTTTAATAACTAATAGTATAAATATCTAATTTTATATTTACTTTCATCTCTATCCTTCTTTATATCCTTATTAAATACCTTTAAACGTAATTTAACCTTAGGGTTCTCTATTTCCTTACTAGGCTAGAGCGGCCGGAGCTGGGGCCGGAGTTACTAGGGCCGCTAGGGCTATTAAATTAACTATATTTACTATAGTTCAATTAATAATTAGGGTACCCGTACTAGCGTACTTACGCGTCGTAATATTTAAATTTATATAATTAGTTTATTTACTTTTATTATTATAATTAATTTAATTCTTATATTCGCGGGCTAAATATTTACCTTTATTATAATTTATATAAAAGCCTTTATTATAGCGCTCCTATAGAACGTTTTTATAAATTTTAATAAGTTTAATGCAATTTAAATTTATAGTATCGGGGTCTTTACTATTACTATTAATACTACTATTATTATTATTTTTATTACTATTATTAATTTAAATATTTTAAATAGTATTATTATATAGGGCTACCCTAATATAAGCTTTAGAAATACCTTTAAATAATTCGTACTATCTTTTAAAATCGTTATAAATAAGTTGAATATAATAATATAAAACCGAATTTACTAATAATTTAAAAACCTTTTAATAAAGAAAGTAAATTTTAGTAATTATATTATAATTATAATAATCAACTAAAGTAATAAATTAGGCCTTAAAATCCTCGTAATTAGACTATTTACCCGTTTATTTAAATTATAATAGGGAATTTTCAACGATTTAAATAATATTGCCCTATATATAATAATTATTTAAATATATTAGAAATTCCTCGCTTATTTATTATTTCTAGAAGATTAAATAATAAAGGTTATTAAAGATCGTTTTTTAGTATTCAACTATATTAATCTTCGCTTCGCCTCTTAAATAAGATATAGTATAAAAGAATTTAAATATTTCGTTAGGGAATTTATAATTATTAACGATTTAACGACTATAGATTTCCGAATTCTAAACGTTATAAATATTATAG
Organism: Copromyces sp. CBS 386.78; assembly: GCA_030685235.1. Classification (NCBI taxonomy): domain Eukaryota; kingdom Fungi; phylum Ascomycota; class Sordariomycetes; order Sordariales; family Sordariaceae; genus Copromyces; species Copromyces sp. CBS 386.78. Next base: position 100,355 of record MU839230.1, read on the forward strand.
CGCTTAATTATATTTATTTCCTCTCCCTTAAAACGTTTAAAGTCTTTATAAAGAGCCTTATAATAATAATATAGTATAAGGGCTAGAATTATAATTAAGAAATTAGGGAGGCCGCTACTACCGCTATTTAGTCCGTTAGGACCGCCGGGATTGCTAGGGCCGCTAAGACCGCTAGGGCCGCCGGGATTACTAGAATTACCGGTGTTATTAAATCTAAATCCTTTACCTCTGGGACTACCGCCCGCTTTATTATAACCGAAGCCACTTCCCTTACCCAATTTTCTAAGGCTGCTATCGTTAGGACTGCCGCCTATATTATTAGTATTAAAGTTAGTTCCCTTACCCGATTTTCTAAGGCTGCTATTACAATTTTTAATAATAATCTTATTTTCTTCGGTAAAACGGAAATTAATTTAAAGGTTTTTAATCTTTTCTTAAGCTTTAACTAATTTTTCGCTAGCAATCTTATTTATAATACGCACGGCCGTAAAGTCTTCTAATACTTTCTTTAATTCTATATAATATAATTCGGTATTATTGTTAGCTATTTAATTAAAATCTAAAAATCCTTAATAATTATCTTCCTTATCCCTAATAATATTATTTAATTCCTCCCAAAAGTTAATCTTATTTTAATTAAAGGCTGCAACCTTCTAATATAAAGACGTATTTTCGCTAATAGCCTAGTTGTACTATAATTGTAAAGATTAGATTTATTATATAAATTACTTTTTAATATCGTTAAATTAATTAATTTAGGCTTTAAATTACCCTTCTTTCTCCTATATTTTTTTAATAAAATCTTTAATATTATTCTCGAAAGTAACGTAACGGGCTTACTCCTCCTTAACTTATTTATTAAAGAAGTTAATTTTCTTATCGAAGTAATAAAGTAGTTTTATAACTTCCTTATAGTTACGAACCTTATTAACGAAATTTAAGGAGATTATAAGGCCGGAATTGGGATTACCGCTATAAATTTTCAATAGTATATCGTAATCTTTCAAAAGAGAAGGGAATACTATAGCGAAATCAATTCGGCGTATGTTGTTACTTGCTGGATTACTAGCTATTTTAATTATATTTTTAATTATATTTTACTAAATAATTAGATAACGCTTATTAAAAGAGAAATATTTCTACTATGTCGTATAGTACGATATCTACACCTTCGTTATTTTAGAAGCTCTAATACTTATTTATTGTTTTTAAGGTTCGATATTCTAGTCGCTAGAATTCTTAATTCTATATCGGCGATTATACAATTTCGCTTCAAAGTAAAGTTCGTAAGAACCAAACTACTATTAATCTTCTACTAGGCTTAATTTTTATTAAAATTACTTATTGCGCGTTAATACGAAGTTAAATATAATAAAGTATTATAGGGCGCGAGCAAGTACTAAGGTAAAATATTAATTATTATACGAGGAATTAGAAGAGGAACCTATACGTACGCAAGAACTATATAGGGTATAGTGTGGAGCCCTATAGCCATAGGTGGCTATGGATCTACAAGGCGGTACTATGCGTGATATTAGACAGCTGTGCTGCTATTAGACAGTTGTACTCAGTTGGCTGCACTAATGTAGCACAGCACCTATCTACAATGGAGCAGGCAATGCCTGTGACAAATACTGTTTAAATTAATGCTATACCTATTAGTAGCTTTAGTCGAAGTAGAATTTAATACCCGTTATTTAATAATTATTAATTTTTTAACGAATATTAAAGGGTTTATTATTAGTATAAAGGAGATTACTTTATATATAAGTACATTAAGAAAGATATAGACTTTATATATAGATATTATTCTTTTTAAAAAGTTTAAATTTTTAAGGGTATACTAATTATCGTTTTCTTTGGCCTTAATTATAATTACGAGAATTATATAAATTAGGAGCTATATTACGCTACGTATAGATAAGGGAAGGTCAGAGAATTATTGAAGTTTTTAATTACTTTAAAGCCGAATTATCCTGTTTATTCTAATTTTAAGAATTAGGAATTTGAATATTATAAGGGTAGAGATCCTAATAAATTCGATTATATTCCGAAGTTTAATATTTTTTATTAAAGTACTAGAGGAAAGTAGGAGGAAATATAGAAATTAAAGGGGAAGAAAATATTAATTTTAATTAAGAGCGACTCTACTCGCACCGTCAGAAAACTCTACTCGGACCGTGATCCACTTTTTCCCTCACACATATCCCTAACCCTCGCGCGGCCACAGAT